>MU740750.1:150529-168912 GCA_026770625.1 Nicotiana glauca
CCCCCCCATAATTATCCTCTCTGTTTTAAAACCCCCTCTCTTCTACACTTCTTCGCCATAAACACTCTTCTAACTTCACTCAAATAGGGAATGGATCATCACACCACCTCTCTCAATGGCCGAGAAAAATTCAGATCCTTTTGTATCACCTGTAACCCTATCCGAACCGTCTATGGGACTTCTCAGCGTCTCTGAGTCAGTGTCACCTTCCATCAACCCTATCGCTATAGTCCTCCCTTCCCTAGTTTCCCAACCTCCTTCCAACTTGAAAACTAATGTTTTGTTCTCTCTTTTGCCTGTTGCCTATGGCAGTCAAAACCCTAATAGAGACCAAGGTCTAATTACTAAGAACACAAGCGACTCCGCCATTATCACAGTCAACCCCATGGTCGTGGAAGCACCAACTATTGAAGAAAAGACAGTGTTTATGTATCTGCTAAAGGGATATTGCATGAGGTCATTTCCCAATAGCACGCATCACATAGTGTGAGGGAAGAAGGGACCATCATGGGAGATGCAGTAGCATACGCTACTGGGGGTTCACATGGAGAACCTGATCCCTCTCAGGAGGACCTATGTCAAGAGTATCATCCCCAGGATAGTAGTATGCTTGCATTTGATGTTCTGCCCTTGGAATATTCAAGGCCTAGAGATGCACTCTAGTGATGAAGAAGATCTTGACAATATGGCCCTTGACACATTCATCAGTCAGTGTAGGACTATTTTGACTCCTGAGTCTGAAATCAAGCGCCCCACCACAAGGCTTCAACTCAAGGTGGCCTATGACTCTGCACTCTAAAAGAGCAAGAAAAGAAGTAAGAAGAAGAAAAGAAAGCTGGTGAAAAATGGTGTACCTGTAGGGGATGAAACGCTCCCTGTTGTTGAGGTGGATGAGGGAACTCCTGAGGAACCAGGTTCCCTTGTAAGGCAGTCATCAAAAAGGGCAGAGTCTGAATCATTGGAAAAGGGGTCTACTTCCAAGTCTAAAATCGAGAAGACAGTGAGTGGTGAGGATGTTATTGTCAAGTCCAAAGGGAAATGTAAGGTCAGTAGAGAAAAGCATAGGAAACGCATGTCTGAAACAGCTGAATAACCTAGTTCTGGAAAGAAAGCACGAAGTAAGGTTTGTCTGGGCTCTGAGAGATTGAGGTATCAAAAATTTCTGTTGGGGCGTACTTTTGACCCCACAATCTCAGAAATGGTCGGGATGCGTCAAATCATGGAAATGGTGGAGTTTCAATAGTGGACACATCTTTTCTACGTGGATGCTCCCAAAGTTTATGAGGAGGAGGTCCAGAGTTTCTTTGCCAGTTTGTTTCCAGTAGATACTAACCATGTTTGTGCCTTGGTCAATGGTTTGGATATTGTATTTGATGTGAAAGTTCTTGGGGAAATTTTGCAAGTTCCTACAATTGGAGTAAAGAGTGTTCGAGATATTTGCCAATACAACTTTCGCAATGCAGTGGTGAAAGATAATTCCAATAAGAAAGGGGACCAGATTCATAAGAAAGCGCTCCTTCCTATCTACTAGTTATTGTTTGAACTGGTTAACAAAGTCTTGTTGCCACGAGCAGAACGTCGATCTATAACTTCTAAATCTGATTTATTCCTAATGGCGAAACTTGACGGTTTTCACCTTGTGAGTTTGCCTACCATAATGATTGAGCATATGCAAAAAGTGGTTGATTTCAAGGATGGCAATCACGGGCTTCCCTATGGATTCTTGCTCACACAAGTATTCAAACACTATGAGGTTCCACTGGGAACAAGTAAAGTAGGGACTCGTAAGCATACATTCCACAGACAAACCTAGAAGAGTGTGAGTGTATTGAGAAGTATGGGGGGTGTAGGAAGCACTTCAACTGTGTCTCAGCTCATCAATGCCCAAAATAGTGCAGCTGAGGAGATACATAGATTAAAGGCCAGAAATGCTATCCAGGAAGGCCAACAAGCTCGAGTAATTCCCTTTTCGAATGATGAAGTGATCCGCTTAACCCAAGAAAATGCTATACTTAGGGCACAAGTTGAGAACCTGAAAGCTGAACTGCTCAATGAGCAAAAGTTGGGCAATGGTCGAATAGACCTTGTTCTCCAAACACTTGCTGCAGCATCCAAGCATTTTCCTCCTAGTTCTCCCTAAGTTTCTTTTAATGACCAGTGTTCTGGATATAATTTTCTTGTACTTCTGTCAGAGATGCCTATGGGACCAGGTCCATGTTGTGTTCCTCTTTGTATAGTTGCGATCAATCATTTAGTTACGTTACAGTTGTATAGTTGACTTGGACTTCTGTCAGAGAAGTACCAAGGGATCAGGTTCCCAATCTGGTTCTTGTCACACCGCCCAAATTGTCTTGAGTTGAGTAACTTGAATGATGCTTTGTATAGACTCATTGTAGGTACACCTTGAGAATGATCACTTAAAGTTATGTGAGCACTTGAGTTGGTCAGAGAATGAGTGGGCGAGTTCCCTTTTCGAATGATGAAGTGATCCGCTTAACCCAAGAAAATGCTAACCTTAGGGCACAAGTTGAGAACCTGAAAGCTGAACTGCTCAATGAGCAAAAGTTGGGCAATGGTCGAATAGACCTTGTTCTCCAATCACTTGCTGCAGCATCCAAGCATTTTCCTCCTAGTGCCCCCTATGTTTCTTTTAATGACCAGTGTTCTGGATATAATTTTCTTTTGTTTGTTTGTGTTGATGGTTGATGGTTGGCAGTTTATTTTTGTTTTCTTTTGTGTGGTTGGGATGTACTGTTACTGCTCCCGTGTTTCAAGTCCAATGTTTTCTCTTCCTTTTTTCAAAGGAAGAGGCATATCAAAATTATTAATATAAATCCTCTCTTATCTTGTCTAGTACTTCATCTTTGTCTTCTATTTTTTTTCATGATTGCTTACACAGATGTGGCATGAGTTAGCTTGCATGCTGGACTTCTTTGCACTCTTATTCTTTTTAATGATGCCAAAAGGGGGAAAGGACACAGGGGGAACTGGTTCTTAATTAATCAAAACTTAAGGCATTGTCTTAGGGGAACTCCTCGACATGCTCTTTGATGCCCTAGTTCAGAACTTAAAAATGTTTAAGTTTGTCATCATCAAAAAGGGGGAAACTGATAGATCTTAAATACTTTTTCCTTATGTTTTGATGATCTAGCAAACTTTCTTATAAGAACCAGTTAGGGAACCTGACCTACTCGGGACTACCGCAAACTCCAACGGGCTCTAGTAAAAGTTGAATTGCTACACATATAGGAGCTAGGAACCAAACAAGGACCTGATGCTCCTGTGGTTCCTATATAGCAGCACAAAGCCATTTGGACACAGTAGGAACTAAAGTGACTAGCGGCACTGTTTCTGCCGCACTGCACCACTGACAGCCTACTCATTCTCTAACCAAACAAAGTACTCACATCATTTCAAGTGATGTGATCGAGTTGTACCAAAGGGGATTTTATAAAAAACATCACAAATGGGTTTCAGTTTCATTCACTCAAACATCAAGCAAAAACAGAAAAGATCATCCTCTCATGCTTGAAGAACAAGGTTGAACGCCACTACGGACCAGTTCCTAAATGATTGATTATTGTTGTCCTAGTTGAGTTGTAACCTTGTTATTGCACGTACAATATCTCCTAAATCACTTACTTAGAAGTTTACTAATTAGGAATCCTCTTGTAAATCTTCAGACTCGTGGAGTTTAGGTTGTGGCTAGATTGTCATAAAGAAAAGTCTTTGTAATTGTAGGGTTACAAATTGGCTTGTGGTGACAGCACCACTAGTTAGAAAAAGCCTTTGTAACTAGGATAATCACAAAGCTGCTTGTGGTACAGTTACCAAAAGTTAGTTTGAAGTCTTTGCAATCGTTAGTACTGTAAAGTGGCTTGTAATAGGTAAGATTGTAAATTGGTGAAGTTAAAAACTACAAGGTACGTCATGATTTTTTGATCCCCTTGTGCGGGAGTTTTCCATATAAAAATCCTCTGCCTCATTTACTTATTGCTTTACTAAGTGCTCTCAGCGGGAACTTGTAGAGGATCAGGTACTCTACGATTTGGTGGACCTATACAAACTAACAGCTTTCATATTTGTTCTTCATTTATTGTTTGGTATTGGCCATAAAGATCCTTGCTTGATCATATCTTAAATGTTGCCCCATTCCCGTCTACCCACGATAGCTTGAGATCGAGCTAAGGTATCAACCTCGACGTCCTCTATCGACCAGTCTGAAGCCGGGGCAGCAAGCCTCTCGGTTTGATTACTGCCCTGTTTTAGCTTATATTTATTCGTTAAACTTCATATTCTTAGCATCATGTGCTCTAACAACTAGCATAAAAATAGATCACGTATTTTTAGAATCTCATTTACAAATTTTATTAGTGTTACCAATTTTATGGTAAATAATACCGTTCATGGGTGATCGACCGCTTCAATTTGTGTGTGATGGTGAACTTCACATGGTTGAGTATTGCTTCGTTGCCTCCGCCGATGATCATTTGGATGATTTGGGTAGGGGAGGGTGGCTTTGAGGGGCCTTGATGTTGTTCTCATCCACGAGCAAAATTGGCTTTCCCTCGGTCTCACATCAGCCCCCTTGTCCTTGGTGGAGCATGTTCACTACTTCTTGTCGTAGGGCTATGCAATCCTCGGTCTTGTGGCCCCGTTCCTGATGAAACTCACAAAGGGCATTCGACTTTTTGGAATTTGGGTTTGACTTCATCTTTTGTGGCCATTTTACCTTGGGACCGAGCTTCTCTAGGTCGTAAAGTATTTTTGAAGGAGAAATACAAAAATTGTGAGCAAATAAAAATAGACACATACCTGTTTCATTTCGGTGAGTCCCAATCTGTGGTTTCGATGCCCCTTCGACTTGGAGGGAGGTAGTGGCCGCTATGATGTACGATTGATGCCTTTCCCAATTGAGGCATGGACCTAAGTGATCTCTTCAACTGTCATTCCGATGATCTTTCCTTGATTCTATTTGGACTGTTGTTAACTATTGAGGTGCACAATTGAGGTCGTTTTTGTCTGCTATCACCTCAGCACAGTAAGCGTTATGAATTTCTTCCCAGGTGGCAGGAGGATATTTCATGAGTCTGCCTAATAATTTTCTGGTCACCCTCGACCCGTTCCTGTTTAACCTATTTTAAAAGGCCGTTATCGCCATCACCTCTGACACATTTGGCAGGCTCATTCTTACTCTGTTTGTTTGAAAATGTGCATCTACTAGACTGTATAGAGAACCAGGTTCTCTATGAGTTTCCTCTGAAAGTAATGATGAACCAAACTGTATAGGGATATGGTCCTATATCTGTTTGATACAGTGCTAAGTTTGTGTGAGTCCACCAAATAGCAGAGTACCTGGTCCTTTATCGGGTTCTGTTTTGAATGCTAGTAAAGCTGAATGTAAATAAGACCGTGGATTTTTATGTGGCAAAATCCCACACAACGAGATAAAAAAAACATGACTTACACCTGTAGGCTTTTAAATTCACTAACTTTCAATCTTCCTATTACAAGCCACATTACAATAACTCTATTGCAAAGACTTCAACTAACTTGTGATGCTCTCATCACAAGCCACTCTATAACTATCCTAGTTACAAAGAATTTGACTAACTTGTGGTATTTCCACCACAAGCCACTTTGTCACACTACGGTTGCAAAGGTTTTCACTAACTTGTGATGTTTCCACCACAAACCACTTTGTCACCTTACAGTTATAAAGGATTTTTGTTATGACTCAACCTAATCAATGCTTCTAAGAAAGCTGGATAGAAGTTACAATGAAGAAAAAATTACAAAGACATTACAAACCTAAGGACTTAAAATATCTTCGATCTTGGTTCAGGTCCTTGAGGTTGTAGAAGCTTTGTTCTTGAGAGAGGTTCTTGAAAACTTGAGAGAATATTTTACTTTTCTGAGTTTGCAAGCGTTGGAACCTGAAACTTGTGCCTTGAATAAGGTTTATGCTACACAAGACATCCTTAGTGATGTCCAATCTTAATGGGAAGTGACTGCAACACTGTCTGTTGCACTGTTGCAGTTAGTCACTTTCTGCAATTGCTTTCCAGCTATAGTTGACTTGTACTTCTGTCAGATATGCCTATGGGACCAGGTCCATGTTGTGTTCCTCTTTGTATAGTTGCGATCAATCATTTAGTTACGTTACAGCTGTATAGTTGACTTGGACTTCTGTCAGAGAAGTACCAAGGGATCAGGTTCCCAATCTGGTTCTTGTCACACCGCCCAAATTGTCTTGAGTTGAATAACTTGAATGATTCTTTGTATAGACTCATTGTAGGTACACCTTGAGAATGATCACTTAAAGTTATGTGAGCACTTGAGTTGGTCAGAGAATGAGTGGGTGCTGGAAACAGTTCAGTGCGGCATAATCTTTATTTCCAACCATGTCCAACTGACTTTGTACTGCCGTGAGGAACCCACAAGAGTATCAGGTCATTGTCTGGGTTCCTACCTCTTGAAACTGTAGCAAGTTCACATTTGGCTGGAATCCGTTAGATGTAGTGTAATCCAAGTGAGTCAAGTTCCCTATCTGGTTCTTGACATTAAGCTTGTAAGATCATCAAAACACAAGGCAAAGATATTGAAAACCTAATCCTATCAATTTCCCCCTTTTTGATGATGACAAACTTAGCATTGAAAACAAGGAGTTAGAGTTCAGAGAACCAGATTGAATATTAGGAGACCACGGGTTCTCCCTGACTTTATGCCCTTACTTACACATGTTTCCCATATGTTCCCCCTAACACTTTACTATCATTCTTGGTCTTTTATCTGGTTCTATATAGATAGTTTGTTAAATCATCAAAATATAGATTAAAAGACCTTAAGCCTATCAATTTTCCCCTTTTTGATGATGACAAACTTTGAACATTGATGACTATTTGTCTTAACCCGATAAGGTACCCACAACTGCATATGTTCCCCCTGATTGTATTCTTCCCTCTTTTGGCATTAACAAAAAGACACAATCAGACAAAAGGCATAAAGAAGTCCAACAAGGCTAACTCATGCCACATATGTGCACGCAATCATGATAGAAGAGATAAGCAAAAGGGAAAACAAGCATTGTACAAGCAAAAGAAGAGCTGTTTTATTGATAGGAAATTTGACTGTTTCAACAAGAGCAACAAAGATGAAATACAACATGTCATCACAAAAAGATAAACAAAAAGAGAAACAACAGCCACAAAATTATTAGAGAAAAAGATAACTGGCCACTGAGAGGATCCTGGGGGCACTAGAAGAGGGAGGCTGGGAAAAGAAGACAACAATGATTTTGAGAGCTAGGTCCATGAGGGTAGTTGCAAACAATTGTTATTCAAGCATTTTCACCCGCAGATGCTCCACTAGTTGCCTAAGTCCACAATATGTCTCATATATGCCATCTCCTAGATTATCGGGCAAGCGTGCGACCTCACAAGACTTTTTCTGAGTTAACTCTTCTGCCCAAGGCCACTGTCACTTAGAATTGTCTTCATTGAACCAGGTCATCCCACAGTTTCCCACTTTTTTTTGGGATATTTCAATAACCTTCCCATTCCTGCTTGCAGCAGCCACAATGTGACCCTCAAACAAATCTTTCTCAGCCACAACCTTTTGAGATCTTTTCACTAAGGAACTAGGTTCCTCCACAACATCTTTATCAACCTCAACCAATGGAATATGTTTATCAGACACAACTTCCCCTTATTTCATCAACCCTTTTTTTTGTTAATACTCTGCTTACTTTTCTACAAGGTAGACTCAAAAGACTCTTTCTTCTACAACCACCTGTTTTATTTCAGTTAAAAGATAATCACCTTCTTCAATAGGTTCTTCTTTGATGATGTCATGAACCGAAGACTCAAAAAGCACCAGAGTTTCATCCCTAAGAATGGAGTTTCTTCCCCCTGAGATTCAAGAATAGAGGAGAAGTAGGGTTTGCAACACATGGAAGTGAGACTGGAGAAGAGGTGAATGGAGATAAGGAGGAAACTGGTATGGGTGCAGTAGTATCAGGGATAGTGAAGAGGTGGGTTTCCGGTGATGGTGTTAAGGGAGGAGGAGATGTGGGAGTGATGTTGATGGGATAAAAAGATGATTATTTGTTTGCCATGGTGAGAGAAGTGGTAGAGAGTTTTGAAGGAAAAATTAAAGTGATGCAGAGGGAGACAATGGTTTAGAACTGCTGGTCTGAAAAGTCGGATGATGTGGTAGTTGAATTAATTTTGCTATCCTTTTTCTTTGAACAAGCATGCGAAAAATACATTACTACTAACCTGTAGTGCAGGAACCAGGTTCCTGACCTATTTTTGTAAAAGGGTTTTTGTAGCTCTCCTCCGAAGTTCAACACTGTACCTTTAGCTTCATCATGTGTGTTTACTTGAAACAGTATAAATGTGAGATAGGCCTTGTCATAAAACACTTTATCTAATTTTACCTTAGTTAGAAACAGGTTCTCGATTAGGTTCAAGTAATCCCAATGCCATCTTGTTTCTCAAAGTGTTCCCTGCTTAGAGCTTCGTGAAGAGATCTGCAATCCCATGAGATAAAGCATGATCTAAGGAAATGAGACATTCCAGATGTGCTTTTCCTGTCCACTAGATAACCTGCAGAATCAGCTTTAGCATAACCAATAAGATTGAAAATTGTCCCATGAAAGATAGTACAGAACCAGGTTCTGTGTGCCCAAATATCTCAGAATTCTCTTAGCAGCCTTCAGATGAGATTCCTCAGGATTTGATTTGAACCTTGTATGTAATCCCACACTGAATACAATGTCTAGCCTGCTAATAGCAAGGTAGAGTAGAGATCCAACGATTCCCATGCTTCCATATCAATCCTTTTCAAGAGTTTGCATTTCTAACTGATACACGTTCCCTTTATGGACTGATTCACTTGAAGACCCAGGAAGATATTCAGTTCCCTCATCGTACTCATATCAAACTAACTTCCTATGAGTTTAGAAAATTCTTCACATAACGAGTTAGTTGTAGCTTCAAACATTATGTCATCCACATCTCTGCTCAATGAGCAGGTTCCTTCCCTGTTTCTTTAAAGATAATGTATAGTCAATCTTTCATCTTGTGAAGCCATTTTCCAAGAGAAACTTGGATAATCTCTCGTACCAAGTTCTAGGGGCCTTCTTCAATACGTACAATGCCTTATCCAATTCGAATACATGTTCAGGATATACATGACGTTCAAAAACCTGGAGGTAGATTGATATGGACTTCTTCCTTCATTCAGGAAGGCACTCTTCACATCCATTTGGAATAAGGTGAATTCCATATATGAAGCAAAGGCAATGTGGATCCTAATAGCTTCCATGCGAGCTGTTGGGACAAAAATCTTATCATAATCGATCCCTTCCTCCTGATTAAATCCTTGGACAACAAGCCTTGTTTTGTTCCTTGTAGAATTTCCATGTTCATCTAGCTCATTCCTGAATACCTACCATGTCCCTATGATGGTTATGTCTGAGGGTCTAGGTAGCAGGTTCCATACCTTGTTTCTTTAAAATTGATGCAATTCCTCTTGCATTTCAGTAATCCAGTCTGTATCCTACAAGGTTTCCTTAATATTTTTCGATTTTATTTGGGATAGAAATGCTGAGAAGGCTAGGGTTAGTAATGGAAGTACCAGGCTCCTCTTGAGAAGTAGAAGAGGATGTTGCATTGTCTCTTACCTGTCTCCTTTATCTTACTCATCAAATCAGCCTTCCTATTTGAAACTCCAGATATTTCCCGGGGACCGAAAGTGGTTTATTATCTTAATCATCATTGTTTCCTCCTTTTTAGAGAAGGATGTCTCGTTGAATAGCACATGAACATTTCCTTCCACACAGTGTGCTATTTTGTTGTAGACTTTGTGGGCTTTGCTTTGAGGGGAGTATCCCAGAAGGATTCCTTCATCTCTTTTTCCATAACACTTCCCAAGTTGGTCCTTCCCGTTATTGAGAACATAGCATTTTCATCCAAATATTCTTAGATGAGTTATCTTTGGTTTTCTTCCATTGAGTAACTCATAGGGGGTTTTGTTCGGGAGAGGTATGATCATGCACCTCTTTTCACTCCTGCTCAGTACTCCCATAAGAATTGCATGCTCCGTATTCTTTGAACTTTGAATTTGACAGACCATGGACCAGGTCCTTCTTTATCAGTATATTCAGAAGTGAGACACTTGTATCCCATCAATCCCTTATGCCAGGTCTTCCAATCATTGTCAACTACATTCAAGCAGCTTATATCACCAGCTTAGTCATGAACTTCTACCTTGTTTTCTTCCCCATACCTAGAATGTACCCCTTCTTTCCATTTTCCAAAGGGTACATCCCTTCCTTACAGGGCTTTCAGTGAGAGAAAATCCATGGTATTTCTAGTCATGTACTTTGAGCATTTACTATCCATGATCTATTGCAGTCCACTTCCTTCCATCGTTCCCTGCACATCTAAATTATGGGTTAGATTTAGGAACCCAAACTAATTTGGGTCCCTTGTTATGATAGAAGGAATGGATAAGGGCTTTTCTAGTCCATGCAGGCAACATTTGTTTCTTGCGAGCAGTTCCCGGTCCCCCGTTAGTAGTCACTTTGTCAGTAAGCACTTTGTTTTTCTGAACACATTGAGCCCTGGCCTGGCAATTTTCTTTGAAGTGCCCATTGTTCCCACAGTGGGTACACAGCCAGTTATCAGGAACTATGACGTACTTGTTGTGAGGGTTGTAAGGAGTTTTCTCCTTTTAGAACTAAGGGTAGGCGTTCGGGCAGTTCGAATTGCATATAAAATTTTAGCTTGGATTTTTAGTTTTTGGATTGACGAAATGACAATCCAAATCTAATCCAAATAAGTTTTGATTGGATCGGATTTTTTAAGTTTGGTTTCGGATTAATCGGTTTGGATATTTTGAATTTTCGATTTTGAGCTTATAAATTGAGATGTCTCTTCTTTTTACAAAAATGAATATCCAAATAAAGTACTCATGTTAAATTGCTTGAAAAGTTCTTCATTCTCACTGCAATCATCCAAATGAAATATTAAAGTAATGAAATTATTATATAAAAGAATATAATAGAGACATTCATATGACAGATAAGAAGTTGAAATAATAAAATCATATTCAAATAGAAATTATTCTCATAATAACTTAGTAATTAATATTGAATATATATGATAATATCTAATGGGTAGGGTATTAAACTTATTGCTATTGACATATGGATAATGGACTAAATATAAAGTATAAGAATTTCAGATTTTCAGATATCCAAAAAATCAAAGTAGCAAATCCAATATCCAATCCGAAATCCAAATATTTTAAAAATTAAATCCAAAATCAAGTCCGTAATCCGAAATCCAAACCAAAATTCCATGAAATTAGGATTTCATTTTAGATTTCAGGTTTGCCCAAAGTATGCCCACCCTTATTTGGAACCCGATTCCCTGCCTATTTCCACTATTGTTGAAGTACATGGTAGTGACAGCATCTGAGGACCAGGTCCACTTGAGAGATTTCTCAAGATCACTTTTTACTCTCTTCAATTCAGCTTGAAGCTGCCTATTTTTCTCGAGTTCACCACATATCCTAGTTCTAGCAGCTTTCAACTTATTTTCAAGCCTAATGTGTTCCTCACTGGCTCTCTCATTTCCTTTTCTAGAATTTTCAGGTTTTGACTTAATCTCAGGTTTCACTATTGATTTCCTCAGGTCTGTAATTTCTGCCAAAAGATCATTCTTTTATTTTCTTAAAGTTTCAATGGTTCTCTTATGGTTAGTAACTATAGCTACTAAGTCGTCTCTAGTTTGTTCAGATTATGCTAATTTTAAGGTCAAAGAATCCCTATCCTCCACAAAACTAGGAAAGACATTGATTAATACGTTAGCTAAAGACGTGAGTTTTCTTGGAGAATAGGATATCAGATTTCTCTGAACATCCCTGAAATTTACCTCTTTGTTGTCTTCTTCTTCTTCATCATCTGGTTGTGCCATCAACGTAAAGGTTGAGTCATATTCAGCTGGTCTTTTTCTCTTGAAGTTCTTGGAGAATTCTTGCTTCAAGAGAGGACAATTTTTAATGAAGTGTCCAGCCTTTCTGCACTTGTAACAAAGATCATTGTTCTTTGATATGTTAGAGCTGTCTTTTTCTAGCACTTCTCCATCTCTTCTGACCATCTTCTAAAACCTTTTGGTTAAGTAAGCCATGTAACTGTCTTCCTTACTCGAATCATTGTTAGCAGCTTTAAGTACCCAGTACTTTTACTTCTTTATTTTTCTCCTTTCAAGAGTTGGTGGAGAAGCCATGAGGATCATTCCTAAGTGTTAGCTTGATAGGAAGAACCTTCTCTGATACCCCTTATTAGAAACTGTGCATCCACCAGACTGTATAGAGAACTGGGTTCTCTATGTGTTTCCTTTGAAAGTACGGATGAACCAAATTGTATAGGGATCTGGTCCTAATCAGTTTGATACAGTGCTAAGTTTGTGTGAGTCCACTAAATAGTAGAGTACCTAGTCCTTTATTGGGTTCTGTTGTGAATGTTAGTAAAGCTGAATGTAAATAAGGCCATGGATTTTTACGTGGAAAAATCCCACACAAGGGGATCAAAAAATCATGACCTACACCTGTAGGCTTTTAACATCACTAACTTGCAATCTCCCTATTATAAGCTACTTTACCATAACTTTATTGCAAAGACTTCAACAAACTTGTGAGGCTCTCATCACAAGCCACTCTATAACTATCCTAGTTACAAAGAATTTGACTAACTTGTGGTATTTCCACCACAAGCCACTTTGTCACACTACGGTTACAAAGGCTTTGACTAACTTGTAATGTTTCCGCCACAAGCCACTTTGTCACCCTACAGTTACAAAGGATTTTTCTTATGACTCAACCTAATCAATGCTTCTAAGAAAGCTGGATAGGAGTTAAAATGAAGAACAAATTACAAATACTCTACAAATGGAAGGACTTAAGATATCTTCGATCTTGGATCAGGTTCTTGAGGTTGCAGCAGCTTTGTTCTTGAGAGAGGTTCTTGAACACTTGAGAGAATATTTTACTTTTCTGAGTTTGCAAGTGTTGGACCTGAAACTTGTGCCTTGTAATAGGTTTCTACTACACAAGACATCCTTAGTGATGTCCAATCTCAATAAGAAGTGACTGTTGCACTGTCTAGTTGACTTGGACTTCTATCAGAGAAGTACTAAGGGATCAGGTTCCTGATCTAGTTCTTGTGCACACCACCCAGATTGTCTTGAGTTGAGTAACTTGAACGATGCTTTGTATAGACTTATTGTAGGTACACCTTGAGAATGATCACTTGAAGTGATGTGAGCACTTGATTTGGTCAGAGAATGAGTAGGCATTGAAAATAGTACAGTGCAGCATGATCTTCGATTCCAGCTGTATCCAATTTCCTTTGTACTACCATGAGGAACCCACAAGAGTATCAGGTCCTTGTCAGGGTTCCTACCTCCTGAAACCATAGCAAGTTCATATTTTGCTGGAATTCGTTAGATGTAGTGTAATCCAAGTGAGTCAGGTTCCCTATCTGGTTCTTAACATTAAGCTTGTTAGATCATCAAAACACAAGGAAAAGATATTGAAAACCTATCAATCATACCACTATTGAACAAGCCGAGAAAGTCCCTGAGTCTTTCACCCGGCAATTGTTTGATAGGGAATATGTCATTCACTCTAGCTCTGCTTTCTTGTCCTCGGCATGGGTGGCGATGAACTTGTCATCCATTTCCTCGAACATCATTATAGAACGTGCTGGTAATTGTGAGTACCATGTTAAGGCTCCCCCTATTAGGGCTTTTCCAAACTTCTTCAACAACACCGACGGTACCTGCTCTTTCGATAGGTCGTTGCCTTTTACTGCCGTGACGTAATGAATATTATGCTCTTCAAGGTCCGTTGTGCCGTCGTGTATTTTCTAATATGGTAGCATTTTGAAGGTTTTGGGTATGGAATGTGGGGCTTCCTCTGTTCCATAAATCGGCTGACGTACCATTTTGGCAGAAGTTTTGGGGCGCCTGGTATCTTATCAACCCTTTCTTGGTGCTCCCTCATTTGGTCGCGGAGTGCTTCATTCTCATTCACCTAGTCTTCCATTTTTCTCAGAACAGCTATGAGGGCGTCGCCAGTTGGGGGAGAAGCGTGTTGCTCATTCATGGTTGTTGGGGTGTCAACTCGTACGATGTTCCTACTCGCCCCTTTAGCGGGTTTCTCGAGTATACTGTTTAGGGTACGTGTCAGCCACGTTTCCAATAACTTTTTCACTATGGGCGGTGCTTCCTCCATCGTGGACGTGGAGGCTCCCTTCTTATGTGAAGCGATTACACTTCTATGAGGAGGAGGTGGGTCACTTTGCCTGGGTGAGTCGCTCGCCGTCACATTCTCCTTGTTTTCCCTGTCAACCTCGTTGATGGTGCCTAGGAGGTTAGTAGGGCTACCCATCATTGCTTTTAGTCTTTCCTCTCCTTTTCCTACCATTGTTAGCTTGTGCAAACAAGAACAAGAAAGTTTTTTTTTAGATCGAGAAGAAACTAAACTTTTTAACTAGGAACTCCCCACAGACGGCGCCAAATTATTTGACCAAAAACTTTTAGGCCCTTTTTGTTAAACCAATTTAATAAGTAGATAAAGGGTGAATCCTAGTTAAATATAATAAATTCTATATCTGAAGTTCGATAATTTTGATGGGACGGAATCGTGTTCAAGTCAATGAATGCCAAGTTAATGCTTAATGATTATCAATAAATATGATAATGAAAACATGCAATAAATGTGACAAATGACATTAAATATAACAAGACGAAATTTGTCACCCAAATGTTGAATATGCTTCCTTCTTCTGACTATAGCCCGTGACAACAAACTATGAAAATGAACAAAGTGTTCTTGCATATTGTGAGTAAAAGGGAAATATTTAGTAATGGAATCAAATAAAGGAGAGAAGACAAACTTTTTGTATATTCTTGATAGTCAACTCTTTAGAAGTTATTTTTAACAGAAAAGTCCAGAAGCCCCATTTTTTGTTCCTTATCTCTTCATATTTATAAGGGATATTCCTAGAAAACCCTAAAAAAGTACAATTGGAGAAATCTTCAATGGAATATTCCTATTCATAATCTTAAGAATATTCCAATCGTTATTGTTGTTTGTTCTCTACTCTATCTTGGCACTGGCCTCTCTCTCTGGGCAACTCTTTACCACTGCGTCGTGCTTGGCTACGACCTTGGCCTCAACTCATCCGTTTACATTCACTAAACTCGACCTAATTTGACCCATACATAAGGTTCATCCGTTAAATGGGTTTTATTATATAAAAATGGGTTTTAAAACATGATATGACATGTTAAATAAAAATGGTATTTTTTTTAAGTCAAAATTGTGACTTTGTTGTCATAAAAAATTAAAAATGCCTTTGGTAGGATATTTTCATAAGTATCCAAAATTTTACTTCGATATCTGCTCATCCTTTTAACTCTTTATATTCAACACTAAAACTTTTAGGGGTCACTTGGTCCGAAAACAAATTATGTTGGAATTAGTTATATTAGAATTAGTTATGCTGAGATTAATTATTATTATATTATTTTTTATTGACTGTTTGATATGCTATATTAATTTTGGAATTGTCAATTTTATTGCTCTAACGTGGGATAACTTATTCCGTGAGTACTATTCCACCATCTGACAGTTACAAGTTATTCCGATACTATTTTTTAATCCTGGAATAAATTATCTCAGGATTAATAACCAAATAAGAATAAGATGATGCTAAATTTTATCCCAAAATTATTTTTACTTATCCATCATATCAATACTGATTTTCCAGAGATGAATTATGTTTACAATGGCTCGATTTTAACATAAAAAGGAAAATATTTTCGTACAATTAGATCGCACACAAAACCAATACAGCTACGCGCCCAAATATGCAAGTAGTAGGAGATGGTAAAATTGATGGACTGAAACATTTATTGGCCGAAATAGATTGTATAAAACAACTATCGGGACTAATTGATTCGTGTAAATGGTATGGATCTACAATCAAAATATGTTGGTTTCGATATTTTTGAAAATGAGAAATAATTATTTTTATTTGTTAATCAGGAGAATTAGTTGCAAATGAGTCGTATAAAAGTATCAAACTAGGGATTACATTTGAAAGATGATTCCAGGCCCGATCGAAAGTGAAAGAGCGAGGAAAAGCCAAAGCTGGAAGAACAGTTCCCGTGGGCCCCAAACATAAAAGCAGTTAAAGTGGGAATCTTATCTTCAAACACAGAAATACTCAACAAGATGTCGTTTTATATGATAGTTGAGTCGTACTAGATAATAGATAATGATTTTTGATATGACGACGTGGCTTAAAGAAATAATGGTTGATAGAGATACAGCATTCTTGTTTATTGCACATTTTCTTTTCCTTTTCAAATAAATCCAGAAAAAAAAAGGACTCTTCTTTGATCTGCCAATCTCAAAGCTCAGCTTTCTCTCCCTTTCCACTCCTAATGGCACTGAACCTGAAGGTATCATGTCCTATTGTTTCCAGTGGTTCTGGGCTGAGATCATGGGCTCCGACGAGGAAAGGTTTGCAAAAGGTGACTATGAGTTTTGACGGCAGCGGCGGATCAAGAGCGCCGAAGTATAAGGGAACACAGATGAGAGAGAAACAACTGACGGAAATGATAGAGAAGAAAGTGAAGGAAGCTAAGGAGGTGTGCGGGGAAGATGCCAAATCCGACGAGTGCAAGGTGGCGTGGGATGAGGTTGAAGAAGTCAGCCAGGCTAAGGCGCATTTGCGGATCAAGCTTCAGCTCAATCAAGACCCACTTGAATCCTTCTGTCAAGATAATCCTGAAACCGATGAGTGCCGCATCTATGAAGATTAATTAGACTTACGTTATTGGGGTTTAATTGCTCTACTTATAAATATATTTAAGCTACTTCTATCTAATGTATTTCTCTCTACTTCATAAATGGACATTCGAGTTTTCATCTCCTTATGACCAGAAGTTGCCATCAACTACTAAAATCCATGGCTTAGTTTATCTCACTAGTCCATCACTTAATTAATGCTGTATATCGTAAATAAAATTATTATTATAAACCAATAGTTTTTTTTAGAGGCTGAGAATGCTGCAACCTACGAAATGAATTTTGTGTAGATGATCAATAGTCAATACCATCATAGTCTTTTGCGGACAAGTTTTATTTTGTGTCTCGTACAATTGATATTAGTGGTACGAGGCTCTTTTAGTCTCACAAAACTGTGGACCCCAATCTTATACTTCTCGTCCATAGAATTTTGGATTCACAAAACTATAAAATAAAAAGTTGCCTTATAAGTTGCCTCATACAACAAGCATAAGTTGTATGAAATATAAAATAAAATTTCTGGTCCTTTGCCTATCTAAATATAGCATCTTTTATGCGTCGAGATTTGATATACACATGCATCTTACAACTTTATATGGCGACGAAATGAGTAGTATTCGCTACCGATACATATTAATTCCAATCTCTTAATTCCAACAAAAACGCTCTCATGTAAACTCATGTCCTCTTTCGTTTCGTCTGCCTCCATAGAATAGCAACTATTGCACTTTTCTTTCACCAGTCATAAGGATCATCTTACATATGTCTACTTCAAACACCTTACCCCACCATAATCTTGAGGAACCACCAGACCTTACCTTGATGCAAATAGACGACAGCCCTCTAGCACATCAACCAGCTTCTTTTCTCCAAACCCTCCTTACAAACAAATACTTATCTTCATCAATAACCAATCATCAACAAATCATACCTAAACATGACTTAGCTGATGAGATAACTCAGGACACGGAGGAAGCTGACAATTTTATCCCAATAACAACTACTGATAAGGAGAGGTTATATGAGTCCTGGACAGTAGCGGCTCAACAGAGCAAATCTTAACATGAGGCCTTAGACATATTTAATAAAATTTTCATATTTTTCTTTTTGACGTTTATTTTTTTGCCTTTGCTGCTAATTATTTATTTTATGATCAATTTTTATAGAGCAATTTTTATGAGGTTCGGTAATTTTGCTACTTCCTCGGACAGAGCCAATATTTTATTTCACTCCAAAAATACAAGTGAAATAATACTAAAGAAAGAAGATATAACAACAACAACAACCCAGTATAATCCCACTTAGTGAGGTCTGAGGAGGGTAGTATGTACGCAGACCTTACCCCTACCCTGGGGTAGAGAGGCTGTTTCCAAATAGACCCCTGACATCCTTCCCTCCAAGAACTTCCCACCTTGCTCTTGGGGAGACTCGAACTCACAACCTCTCGGTTGGAAGTGAGGGTTGCTTACCATCAGAGCAACCCCTCTTGT
>MU740750.1:177177-207158 GCA_026770625.1 Nicotiana glauca
ATATATATATATATATATATATATATATATATATAAAATTTAATATATATATAAAATTTATTTTAAATAAGTGCTCATATAATGAAGAGCTTTGTTTGCGAGGGTTGGCACATTTAGTTTTGATAAATGACCAAAGGTAATAATAATAATAATAATTTTGATGAAAAATGATATTTTGTAGCTACATAATCACGGATTTACAATGAATTTATGATTTCATCACTAATTAAAGTTTTATATTGAAATAATAAGTTCTAAAATAAAAATTAAAATTTATTGCTTTTGTATCTGTGGTATTTGTATTAGGAAGTAAATAAAATTAAATATATAAGAAAAGGACGACTTAACCAAAACCTCTAAACTAAACCTAAACTTCTACCCCACCCCTCAGCCGCCACTCATCCTTTCCATTTTATTACTCATTTCTTCCACAATAGTCAGTGTTTTTTTTTTATGAAAATAGGAAAATATATTAATACTATAAAATAGAGTTTGTTACATCATCCTTGTAGGTGAGCGACCCACTAACACAGATATTGCCTAAGTTGGCAAGAGTGATACAAGTACTATTACATAGAGACTTTATAACATAAACATGGCCATTCTTATCTGCGTTAAGCTTATTTATGACAAAAGAAGGAGGCCTTTCTAAGATAACATGAGACTTTGGATTCAAAAGAGCATCCCTTGCCAGCTTGTGCGCCACCTGGTTTCCATCTCTAAAGTTGTGCTGCATTGGTGGGTCCTTCAGCTAGTGCATCAACCATCTGCAAGAGGAGACAGTCATGTAGTTAGATTTATAATCCTCATTTAGTTATTATAGCCTCTGTTGAGTCTGTTTCTATCACTAGTGGAAAGAGTCTCTTGTTTAGTGCTAATGTGAGTCCCTCTTTGAGGGCTTCCAACTCTGAGTATAGGGCTGTTGATGCTGGTTTTTGGTGTTGGAATCCCAGGATCCAGTGACTACTACTATCTCGGATGGTACCTCCTAGACCTGCCAAGTGCTCCTTGCCACTGAAAGCTCCATTAAAGTTTAGCTTGAGATAGCCATTAGGAGGTTTATGCCACCTTATGTTGATTGCATGAGTATGGGCACATAACTTTTCATTATGAGTTAGTAGATTGTATTCAGCGGCATAATTAATAGCTCTCCCTATAGAGGCATAGTGAGTGGTGTTATCCAATTCCTATTGATCCATATGTGCCAAATACTAAAGGGGAACAGCTCGCCCCATTTGAGGAAGGGGGATGAAGTTGTAATATTAAGATCCCATATAGTGACGATCCAGTTATCTTTATTCCTAATGGGGTCATAATGGAAACCTGTTAAGGCCCAGATATTCAGTACCATTTTGCATCTGATGAAGATGTGATCAATGGTTTCATTTTCAAGTTTGTAGGACGGGCATAAGGGGTCTATATTTATACCAATATGATTGAGATACGCACTAGTGGGCAGCCTATTATGGAGACATTTCTATAGGATAGCAGAGTTTTCATATCCAACTGAAGTCCAGGGGATTATTATTATTATTAGAGATAGCTTTGTAACAAGACCTTGGGGTGAACTTGCCATTCCCAATTAGGGTCCAAGTGGGAATGTCACAAGGGCTCTCCATAGGGGTGATAGAGAGAATACTATTCATCAAGGGTTTAGGTAACTCAAAAAATAGATTTGAGAGGTTCCAAGTATTATCCACCAAATATCCATTATGGAAAGACTACTCTCATGGGGTGATGGGTCTTTGGATATCTTGTCTAATACTTTTAAAATTTGGCATCCAATTTGATTCCCATATATTGATAGTGGAGTGACTATTGGGGATCCAGCTTATGCCTATATTACAACTATCCCATCCAATTAATAAACTTTTTCAAATAAAGGAGGAGTTTTTGGGGTTTCTATTGGAGCCGTATATAGAGGATCGGGTTTGCACCCAGGGGTTTTGAAAATTATGAATTAATCTCCATGAGAGGCTAGCCAAGTTTACTAAATTTTTATCCTTAGCAACATGAATTCCTAGGCCTCCCCTATATTTATCTTTAGTGATAGTATTCCAGTTGACTAGGCAGAGCTTTTTCTTTGTATTTGTAGTACCCCAGATGAAATTTCTCTGAATTTTATCTATGTGCTTGAGGATTTTGGCAGGAAGGAAATTATATTGCATGACGTGATTGGGCATACTATTGAGTACAGAGTTTGCTAGAGTAACCCTACCTCCATACTTAGGAAATTTGTTTTCCAAGAGGATAATCTTGTAGACATATTGTCCAAGATGAATTGATAGTCTGAAGATTTATGCTTTGTGTTGGTAATTGAAAAACCTAAGTATTTACCAAAGGTCCTACTGATTTTAATGCCAAATAGTTCTGCTAGGTATGTAGAGGTGGCAATTGGGTAGTTCTTAGAGATTATAATTTTTGATTTGGAATTATTAATCTTTTGTCCTGAAAGGGAGCAAAAGTAATTGAGGCATGAAAGAATGATTTTTGGAGAGCTGGTATCTATGTTGCACATTAGGGTAAGATCATCAGCATAGAATAGATGAGATAAGGGGTAGTTGTGTCTCCCCATTCTTACCGGAGACCATTGTTTGATATCCACTTTATAGGAGATGAGAGTAGAGAGCATGTCCATACAAAGTATGAATATATAGGGAGAAAGGGGATTCCCTTGTCTGATTCCTCTACTGGGATTGAAGAAATTACTTCTACTTCAATTTACTAGAATTGATACTCTACTAGTGGTTATACAATTCATAATTAGTTTAAAGACCATAGGGAAAAATTAAAAGTAATGAAGAGTTCCGTAAATAAAAGACCATTCGAGGCGATCAAATGCCTTTTCCATGTCTAGCTTAAGAACCATATTACTATTTTTCCAACTTGTTTGTGCATTTTAAGCATAAGTTCCTGGATGATAATAGCATTATCCGAAGATCTTATTCCTTTTAAGAAACTGGCCTATTGGGGACTGATGATATGAGGAAGGTGGTGTTTAAGTGTTACATAGCCATATGGGTCGAATTTTTTTAAGATTATTTGCATTAAGGAGTTTTGGGATGAGGCAAATGTGGGTATCATCAACATTGTTAGGGAGGGTGCTTGTTTCAAAAGCTTTAATGCACAGGTTAATAACCGAATATTTAACAATATCCCAATAACGTTGGGAAAAAAAGAGTGTAAGCCATGAGGCCCCCGGGATTTAAAGGGCCTGAAGGAAAAGATAGCCTGTTTTATTTCTTGGGGGGTTAAGGACCTATCAAGCATATGGAGATCAATCCCTGTGTTATTTGGGGGATCAGAGTTAATGGCGATCTAATTAGACAAAGTGCGACTAGTTTGAAAGACTTGATTGAAATAGTTAAGGGTATGGTCCGTAATTTTGGAGGGTTCGTCTATCCAGTTTCCCTCGTGGTCTTTAAAATAAACAATCTTATTGGTCCTTCTTTCGTTAGTAGCCACTAGGAGAAAAACTTAGTGTTAGAATCCCCATCGTTCAACCATTGGACTCTAGCCCTGAGTTTCCAAAAATCTTCTTCCATCTTTAGGCAATTATTAAAATCTATTTTTAGGGACTCTTCTAGATTATGGAGAAAAGAACTATGGACATAAGCAGTGGAATTTTGAATTCCAGTTAGCCTAGCAAGAATCTTTTTCTTTTTTTTGAAAATGTTGCCAAATGTGGCATTTTTCCAGCTAGTCATTGTATCTTTAAAAGAAATAGAGGCTCTTATGTAGTCATTATTGTTCCAACAAGAGTGAACTATGTTACTAAAGCCAGGGTGACTACACCAAAAGGATTCTCATCTAAAGGGCTTAAGGTTTTGATAATTTATTTTAGCAAATAATTCTAATAAAATGGAGTTGTGATCCGAATAAGTTTTGGGGAGGTGAATGACAAAAGCTCTAGGGAAAATGTTAATCCATAAATCATTAGAGAAAAATTTGTCAAGCCTCTCTATTATGAGGTCGGATCTATTTTTCCTATTATTAGACCAAGTGTAATGGCACCCTATAAAGCCTAAATTGATTAGGTTACAATAGTTCCAAAGTTTTGCCACTCGTCTACTATTTATATGCCAGGAATGCCCCCCATTTTATCACTAGCAGATCAAATATCGTTAAAGTCACCCCCTAATAGCCATGCTCCTTTATAACTATCAAAGCTGTTAGTGGTGTTATCCCATATTTTATTCCTAATAGCTACATTTGGGCTAGCATAAATAGAAAAATAAAGCCATCTGCGACGAAAAGGAGGTATCTCAATCAAAGCGTGGATCTCATTGTTCCTCCTCATAAAGTTATTCACATGCACAAGGCTTTTGTCCTAAAGAATAGCCATGCCACCAGACCGTCCCTCGGCTGGAACCTCTATCATGTTAGGGAAACCAAATTCTTGCATGAGGCAGCCATGACTAAACATTCTAGTCTCCAATAAAGTGACTGTGAGCACGTGATTTTTGCCGTATATGAATTACTCCCAGAAATTCAAACAAAATGATTTCTTTCATTATTTTACAACTTGAAGGATTTTGTGATATTTTGTGGTAATTATTTGCATTTTGTTTGTGCAAGGATTTAATTTCACATTTTAGGATTAATTAATAGTTAAGTTACTTTAAAATAATAATAATAATAAAGAAAATAACAAATGGTTCTTTTGCATTTATACTTTTAATTGTTGTAGTTTGTGTTTAATTAGGAATTAGTATATTTGGAAATTGAGTAATATAATTTTAGAGTCAATTTGGGTTTTATTTTTAAATTGGCATTTAATAAAAATCGGAAATAATATAAATGAAAAATAAAAAAAGGGAAAAGAAAAGAAAATAATTGAAAAATTAAACGAAAAGCATGGTCTTAGTAAAAAGCCAAATTTTGGGCCAAATTCAATTCTAGCCCAAACAAGCCCTCAAATCCGGTCCAAATCATGACCGTGAATGACCCAAACCCATTCCCCAACTCGGCCTGCCTCATTAAGTGGGACGACGTCGTTTCGTCTACTTTGGGTCTCAGCCCTTGATTGTTCCTCATCCAACGGATGGGAACTAACGATGTTTATGATATATAATGGTCGGATTCCCTCACCCCCCTCCCTCTCACTTCATCTCAGAGAATCCCTAATGTCACCACCGCCCTCCACCGTCCGCTGCCGGCCGGAAATTGCCTCCGCCGGCAGCAAAGCTCCAAATGACCCGAAAAACACACCACAGCCTCCCCTCTTTCCCCTCTTTCCAAATTCGCCTTTAGTCTTCTTCGAATCATCACCAGTTTCTTCGAATCTTGAATCAAAGTTTCGATCCCAAAACCCTAGTTCGTCAGATGGCGCCCAAAGTTACACCAGGGCTTCATTTCCATCTTCCCATTGTCGAACCACCATTATTTCCTCTCAAAACCCACTGAAACACCCCAAATCCCCTAACCCTAGCTGCCGCTTTTGGTTTCCAGTGGCGGCGTCGCCATCCAAACATAACCTATTGGTTTGACAATAACATAGACTGATAACCTCGTCAAAATTTTTATAACTCAAAGTCAGGCTGAATCAGTAAGTTTTCCCCTTATTTGATTGATTTTTTTATTGTTGATTCTGTTCTAGTGATTTTTTGTTTTAGTTTAATTCCGTTTTGATTTTGTTGTGATGTGTGTTTTTGTTTCAATTTAGTACTATTCTTACTAGTATAGGTTTAATTCTCTTCTAATTTTAGGTAGCCCTGTTTAGTCGATGTTTGAAATAATAGAATTGTTAGCATAAGAAGTGTTTAATCAGTTGTTCGATTAGAAATATTCTCTTTTGTTGCTATATTAGTTTAATTTTGATTCTTCTAGTCTCAGCCTAGGACATTAGTGTCAATTAGATTTGTTTTCCAAATTTTCACTGATTAGTTTGATTGTTAGTAAGATTTTATTAATTTAGTGGTTTGGATTTAGCTAAATTTCTCTTTTCTTTTGGGTATTTAACCATGGTTTCTAACTAAGGTTAAGGGGTTGGGGTTTGGTTAGTACGGGATTAGTAATTTTATAATTGAATCAAGGGTAATATAGGTTTTTCTAAATAAGAATCTTATAATAACTGAAAATGGAATTCCCTACGACTTTCTAGAAGGGGTTTTAAGTTGAAATTCATAAAAATAGGTGTAGTGACTTGAGTAGAAAGTCAATAAATAAGGGACTAAACTAGTTAAAGGTTAAAAATAAAAGAGGGACTAAGGTGCAAAATTAAAATCTGAAAACCCCTCAACTTTTATCTATAAAAGGCAGTAGATACTGCCTTGTTTTACAAGTTTTTCAGCCTCTAAACATTCCCCCAAGTGTCCTGCAAGTTTCAAATATGAAATTTGAATTTAAAATTCCAAATCTTCAAAAACCAAAACAAAAAAGTTGAAAACAAGAGAAAACTTTAAAAAATGGGTACTGTTACATCGAAAGTTTAGATTGATTGCGAGTTAGCTGTTCATTCCAATTCCTGGTGTTCTGAGATCCAATTTCAAGTTATTTTGGGTATTAGTTAGGCTGTTTCTGGGTATTTACTGGTAGAAGTAGTTCTGGGTTCGATTTCTAGGTTGCTGGGGTCTATCGAGTTTATTTTGAGCAATTCATTGTGTTGTTTCTTCTCCCTTCACTTCTGGGCTTTTGAGGCTGTTTTTGGATTCAAATTTGACCTCGTGCTATTGATTTCCTTGCTAATTCTATTTACCTACTACGGCTAACTCATCTCCTTCTCTTAAATTTCATTTGCTTTCCATGTACACATCCTACTTTCCCTTTGATGTAGATCGCAAATTGAAGATGAAATGAAAGTGATGCTTATTTGTGCTATAGATTTAAACTGTTTATTTGAGATAGGCTATTGTAAATTAATCTGGACTGTTTGGATTTTTAAACTCAGAATTTGTTCATTTCTATATCAGTATTAGTATAATGTAGTATAGTTCAATTCCTTGTGTGAGTTCACAACTCTTAACTTGGACTGTTCGGACTGTTGAACTTAGAACTATTCTTCTAAATATCGGTATTAGTATAATATAGTGTGATTCAATTCCTTGTACTAGCTTAACTTTTAAAAACTGTATAACTGTTGTGAACTCGAGATTGATGCTGAAATCAGTGAGTGTGCTCGTTTCCATGTTAACTTCGGGTCAAATAAATATATGTAGTATTGGTTTAATAAATCTGTGCAATAAGGCATTGCTTTCGTATTTGATCTCAGTAACTTAGTTTGGAATCAGATAATATATGTTTCTTAAGCCCTTGAGTTTAAGGCTTCAATACAAACATAAGTTGCCTCATGATTAGGTCTTTGAACTCAGTGAGTAGTGGTAGCAACTCATTAGCTAAAACACAAATTGGGATATAAATTTTGAGTTCAGCAAAAATAGCACTTGTTAATTTGGTGGAACTAATTGGCTTTCTGTCATGAAACTCAAGGTATGCAATTTGAACAATCTGAAATGGATCCAGAAACTATAAATTCTAATCGAGTCTAGTTTGGTCTAGGGCCTGCTCATGAATCAAGGCTGGGCAACTTGTTTCTAATTGATTTGGGCTTCAGCTTTGTTAACTCATAGAAAGGCCCATGACTGGCCAATCTTATGAAATGGGGCAGAAACCCCTTCTCTTTGAGCTGATTTCCGAAGCCCACATGCTTTCAAGTTTTAACTGAGTGGATGTTAATTAATTAGGGCCTTTTTCTTTATTTTTAGAGATAATACATAATAGAAAATTGTAGCTTCTCTAGGTTGCCTTTCAAAATAAAAATGAGGTGCGCCGCGCTAAACAGAACCATACATTGCGTGGCCCTCTTAATTAATTAAAAATATTTTAGATCTCGGGACGTGCCATTTAGCAAATTTCATGACCTACCACAAAGTTAATAATATGTTAGTTGCTTTAGGCCCGAAATTTGATAATATTACCTTCCTAAGCTTGGGTGCACATTCATGTGACCCAAATCCAAATCCCAACGAAGTTAAAATATGTCAAAAATCACGGGTGCATTTATGTGACATAGTTTGAGACGTGTTTTCACGACGTTGCAATTCTCTCTAAAAATAATAATAAAAGCGGTTCAAAGTTAAAAAGCACATAGATTAAAACATGTTGTAAAATCAGATAAATAAGCCAAGTATGACAGTTAAGCGACCGTGCTAGAACCACGGAACCCGGCAATGCCTAACACCTTCTTCCGGGTTAACAGAATTCCTTACTCGGATTTTTGGTTCGCAGACTGTTAATTAGAGTCAGTAATTTCCTTGATTAGGGATTCAATCGGTAACTTGGGACACCATAAATCTCCCAAGTGGCGACTCTGAATCTCTTATTAAATGAATCCCGTTTCGATTGTCCTTTAATTGGAAAAACTCCTTTACACCCTTGCGAGAGTAGTGAAAAAGGAGGCGTGATAGCTCTGGCGACTCTGCTGGGGACATAAACCCAGAACTTCGGTTCAGTGTTTAAGAATTTGAGTTTAGAATAATTTTTATATTTGGCTTTATCTGATTTCCTACATGTTTCATGCTAAATGTGCTAAATTCTTTAACGCTTTGACATTATCTGAATTGTATATAAACTGTGATGAAACCCTTCTCTTCTCACCTCTGGGGATGTGCTTAATGGTTGAGACTCCCTATTCTGTTAGTGTCATACCCTGAAATAAGAAAGAGGCCGGACAAGTTACTAAGACGGATGACCTTTTGGTTCCCGGTACGTAGCCCCCTCCTTGATTTGAATTGTCCGCTCGGGTACACAGTCTAGAACACATACCCAGGTTTTGAACCTAGAATAACTTGACTTCATGTTGGATCCCTAGTAGTAAAGCTTATTTGCATCACGTGCATATGACTTAGGGGACTCAACATAGGGGTTGGATTCGTCTAGGACAGGTAACCTGAAATGAAAAAGACAATCCTGATGCATATTATTTATTGCGTGTACATTTATTTGTCCCGGACTTGCATGCTGACCGGCTTTTGAATATTTAGGAAAAATCGAAAAAAGAGAGAAATAGCAGTGTAGAGAGTTAATTACCTATTTTAGAAAAAACAATATTCAAATAGTGTCGAAATTCTGCCGGATTTTTGAGAAAAATGAATGAAAAAGAAAAGTGTTTTTTTGCCAATGAAAAAGTAAAACAAAAATGGTTTATTTTTAAAATAGTTTGTTTTATGTGTCACTGAAAAAAAAGAGAAAATATAAAAAAGAGTCTAGTGCATTTGCCAACGAAAAAGAGTCTTGTTTTAAAAAATAGTTAGTTTTATTTGCCCGAACTAAGCTGGTTTGATTCTCACCGGATGTGAGATACGTAGACAACCCTCATCGGGTCTAACTTCCCCTTTGCAAAAATAGCCAAAAAATGTCAAAGTTTTAATTTTCGTCATAAATAAGTTGGGTGATGCCATTCTTGTTTAAAACAAGCCGAATGTCCCATAAGGGGTGCCGGAAGGCTGTTTTTGCAAAAACAACCACCTTGGGTCATTTTCAACGGTTAGCAGGCGCAACCTTAAAATCTTCTTTCCGAAGTGCTAAAGGGCTGTATATGCAAAATTGGCTGTTTGTTTTAAATTAGAAATTTGAAAAAGATACCGTTATTTTCCCTTTTTAGGTCAAAATAAGTGATTAAATCACCTTAATAAATGTGCAGGATGAGCACGATCCAAAATGAACCTTTCTCAATCATGAATAAAATCCCTCTGGAGTTGCGTTTTTGGTGGAATGATCTAGGTACAGAAGGACAAGGCGAGGCCAAAAAATATTTGAAAGGGCTTACCGGCTTGTTGGAGATTGTACCTCGAGGAGAAATCATAAGAGCATTGGTCACATGTTGGGACCCGGCACGCAACATGTTCCATTTTTCAGACTTTAAGCTCACCCCGAACTTAGAAGAAATAGCTGGGTACATCGGAAGTGTTGAGGTTCCTTTAAGGCACATGTACTTGGTTGCCCCGAGAACCGTAGCTATACATAGATTCTTAGACTCGCTGAAAATAATCAGGACGGTTCACAACACGGATTTGGCGAATGGCTTTTGCACCCCACACTTCATATACCACAGATATGTCCACATAGGAGGGTTCAATAACCCGAAAAGCAAGATATGTAGCAAAGGAAACCAGCAAAAATGGGAGGAACATAGACGTTTTGCTTTTATGGTGGTCTTTTTGGGGCTTTTTGTATTCTCGAGGAAGGATGGAAACATTGACATAAAAATCGTTGGCGTCGTCAGCACTTTAATGACTCAAGCCAAAAGTACTCTTGCGCCCATAATAGTAGCTGAAATCTTTCGTGCTCTTACAACCTGCAAAGCCTGAGGAGACTTCTTCGAGGGGTGCAATCTATTGTTGCAAATGTTGATGACCGAACACCTGTGCCATCGTCCTCAGTTCCTGAGTTAAGGGTATATAGAGAAAACTCGTATAGAGGAGTTTTATACGAGGATTAAGGGGGTCAGGTTGCCTGAAGGATTCACGGGCTGGACATCATACTTTCAGTCCCTCACTGCCAGTCAAATAGAGTGGACGTTTAGATGGTTGCCTGTTGATGAAATCATATATATGTCAGCAGCAGGGCCGCACTTTCTCTTGATGGGTCTTAAGAGCATTCAACCGTATGTTCCGTATCGGGTTCTAAGGCAGCCCGGGAGATGTGAAATAGTGCCAAAAGACGGCGATCTTAGTCTCCAAGTGGTTGAGATTGGTCCTGATGGCCAGTTTCCTGAAGCAAGGGTCCGCCAAGTCTGGAGCGAATGTCAATATTTGGCGGCGAAAACTTATGTGCGGGATCGATCTAAAGGCGAAGTTTCACCTGAGTATCATGCTTGGTATAGAAGGGGCGTTGCATTTGGGAGGCCTGCCAAAAGGCCTCACCTCCAGGATTTTTCCGAATCATCGCAAGAACAATGGGCCTGGTTAGCTAAGGAAAAGGAATACAGAGCGAAAATAGGAGAATTGGAAAAGCAAGTCCAAGACCTTCAGTTTGAAAACAGTGTGCAAATTACAGCCGATGAGGGTGAGATGAAGAAATTGGCCAAAGAGAATGAAGCCTTACGAGCCCAAATTCAAAAGATAAAGATAGCAGCCGAAATCCCATCAGGAGTGCCAAAGATGCAAAACTTATAGAAAATCTAAGGCAAAAAGTGAATGACTACAGTTCTGACCTCAACAAGCGGAAAGAGAATTAGCCGGGGTTCGAAAGCAATAGGCTAAAAATGCGGAAGAACGAGCCCGCATGGTTAAACAGTTGAAAGAAGAATACGATAATGAGGTCACGGAATTAAGGAAAAGGGTCATCGACACAGAGAACAAAATGATCAAACAGGCAAAAGAATTCAAGATTGAAAGAGAGCATTGCTACGCGGTATTGGGACAATTAGAAATTGACTTGCAGCAACTCCAGGAACAAAACCATGTAGCCGAGTAGACTTTGGAGGCCAGGGACCAACAGATAGGGCGGTTGCTTCAGGAAAAAGGGCAGAATCAGAGAGATAATCTTAACCGTCGCTCACTACATTACTAGGAAATGCCAAGTGTGCGAGAACATGACTCGCACCACCTTCTTTGCATGGGTGATGATATTTGTGAAACAGATTATGAGTGATTTGGATAGACTTCAGGGGGAACTTGCATATAGGCCCGCGGCGAGACCGAACGATGTCCCACGGGCACCAGGAGCTTTATTGTATTCATGATTTTCATTTGAGTTTGCATTTCCTTTTCTACTAGAGTCTATCAGTTGTTTGAGTCGGCATTTTCTTTTCGCTAAGAGTCTGTCAATTGATTGAGTCTGTAGTTTCTTTTGAAATAGAATAGTGACAGTGGAATTTGTAGTTCCTTTAGTCGTCAGAGTCTGTTAGTTGTGTTAATCTGTCAGTTTCGAGTCTTTGTAATAGAAGTATTTGCTATCAATGAAATTGAAAATCCCAAAATATTTTGTTTCTATTTTACATTTATTTTCACAAACTACGCTTAGTCTGATTCATGCGGGGTCATGATACGTAGGCAATCTCCATAGGATTCGACCGTAACTAAATGAAAAGAAAAGAGAAAAAAATGAAAAGAAAGAGAGCAAAGAAAAACAAAAGAGATAAAAAGAAAATAAGAAACCAAATGAAAGAAACAATGGCAAAACAAGAGGGAACGAGAAAATACGAACAAAGAGGAAACAAAGGAAAGAGCGAAAAGAAAGTAATAGAAGTTGCAATCGGGAATAAGGAAAGCCGGGATAACGCAAGTAGTCGAGAAAATGCATAATAGCATCCATTAACTTCCTAGGTGCATTCATTCCCCAAAATGTGCGGTTAGTTGATTGGCACTCTGGCAACCCATTCTTACAACACCCGGTCAAAAGACAAGCCGAAAATGATAGGCCAAGAATCAGATACCAGTATTGTGGACCCCGTGAAAGAGGTAGAGGTGATGGATGTTAATGCAATGAGGGAGGAAATGTATAAGTTGAGGCAGAAAATGGCCGAAATGCATTAGGCCTGGGCTAAGGGTCAGCCAGCGCCAGTTTATCCCGCCAATCCAGCCTATATCCCACCTTTGGCTCAGTCTCAGGAGCCTCCTACTGTGAATTCATCTCCAGCCTTCCCTTTCTACCAACAGAGCTATGGCACCACTTCATACCTTCCCCAATCTCCACTACCCAAACAAAACCCTCCTCCACCAATCACCCCTGTCTTTGTGGCGCCTCCACCTGCCACATTGCAAAGATCTTTAGTGAGCCACTGTTTCAGGCTCACGATAGCCAGTATTATCCCCCCGAGCCTACCTTTAAAGCTCCTGAGCCATATTCCTACACCCCTCACTTTGAGTTCCCGGTGGAAATTGAAAAGCCGCTTAAGAACCCGGAACAGGAAGAGATGTTTCGAAAATTAAAATGTCTGGAGCAGTCTTTCAGGAACATGCAAGGATTGGGTGGCCAAGTCAGCGTGGCTTATAAGGATTTGTGTCTATTCCTAGATGTTCAGTTACCAGCAGGGTTCAAAATGCCTAAGTTCGATCTGTATGATGGGCATGGTGACCCGGTTGCCCATCTGAGGGGATTCTGCTGCAAAATGAGAGGAGCATGTGGAAAAGATGAGTTACTGATGGCGTACTTCAGCCAGAGTCTTAGTGGGTCTGCTTTGGAGTGGTATACACAACAGGACCATGGTAGGTGGTATACCTGGGATGACTTGGCACAAGCATCTGCTTGCCATTTTCAGTACAATCTAGAAATTGTTCCAGATCGCCTGTCATTGATAAAACTTGAGAAGAAACCTGGGGAGAGCTTCAAGGAGTATGGGTTCCACTGGAGAGAACAGGCCACAAGGGTTGACCCTCTGATGAAAGAAAGCGAGATGGTCGATTACTTTTTGCAGGCTTTGGAGCCGACTTACTTTGGTCACTTGGTAACAGCAATTGGTAAATCTTTTAATGAATTTGTGAAGATGGGAGGAATGGTCTAGGAAGGACTTAAAACCAATAAAATCTTGAGCTATTCAGCGATCAAAGCAGCCACCCAGGCCATCCAAAGCGGCACTAGGGGCGTGCTCGGGAAAAAAAATAAAGAAGAGGTTGCAACTATTGAGTCCGGAGCGTGGTCCAGATCTAGAGGCCCTTCACCCTACTACAACCAACCCCGACCCCACCACCAAAATTACCCATACACTCCATATATCCCTCCACAACACTATTACCCACCACCAGATCCACATTTTTCCATCCACTATGCTCAAACTATCTCCAACCTCCTGCTCATGTGCAATGGTATGCACCAGCTCTCCAAAACTCATACCCAGCTCCACAAAACACCTATCCACCCCCAAGAGCCCACAAAAATCCCCCCGAAGCAGGTCACTAACCAAACCTAACCTTCAAAAATGAGAGATTACAGAAGCAAAAGACTTCCACTCCATTGGGATAATCATATACCACCTTTTTTCACAAATTGAGGCAGTTAGGTCTTTTGAATCCAATTGAGCCCAAAATGCCAAACCCCCTTCCTAGAAATCTAGACCACTCAGTAAGCTATGAATAATGTTCGGGGTCCCCCGGACATGATACAGAGAAGTGTTGAAAGCTAAAGACAGCGATGTAGGAGCTTATTAACACCCACCGGATCGAGGTCTAGGCCCCAGATGCCCCAAATATTAACTAGGATCCATTACCAGCTCACTACGAGACCCATATGATTGAGTTAATAGAAAAGGGAGAGCACAAGAAGCCTTCGCATACCGTAATGATGATCAGTGCTAGTGAGGACAGGCCAAATGAGAAATTAACTAGTGGAAGGACATTAATCCAGGTAGAGGAAATAGTTAGTAAACCAGTTGTGGTAATACAGAAAGAGCTTTCAAGCAATGTTGTAGTTAAACGAGAGCCGATTGTGGTGGGAAAAGAGCCTTCGAGCAGTGTTGCAATAAAGCAAGAACCAGCTAGAGTGGTGGTACCGGGAGCAGTGGCCAAGAACGTGGTAATTGTAAAAAGTGCTCGCATGGAGCCGGTTATTATCAAGCCAGTGATTCAGTTACCAATAACCAGTGAGAAGGTCGTGCCATGGAATTACGGTCGGGTGACAGTACTGTATAAGGGAAAGGAAGTTAAAGAAGAAGTGTGTGAAACTTATGGGCTGACTCGTTCAGGAAGATGTTTTGCCCTTGAGGAATTGAGAAAAGCTAAATTTGCCAAAGATAATCCCATGCCCATAAAGAAAGTCGTGACTGAAGAAGAGGCGGAAGAATTCTTAAAGAAGATGAAGGCACAAGATTACTCCATTGTAGAACAGTTGAGGAAGACCCCGGCACAGATCTCATTACTATCATTATTGATCCATTCAGACGAGCATCGCCGGACATTGATGCAAATTCTGAATGAAGCCCATGTTCCGGATAAGATATCTTGAACCATCTGGAGAAAATAGCAAACAAGATTTTCGAGGTCAAAAGGGTTACATTCTCTGATGATGAGCTGTCGTTGGAAGGCACTGAGCATAATAAAGCACTATATCTCATGGTGAAATACGAAGACTCTATGGTGACCCGGGTGCTGATTGACAATGGGTCCAGTGCAAACATTTGCCCTCTCTCCACCCTAGACAAGCAAAAGGTGGAAAGTGAAAGAATCTACAAGAATAGTATTTGCATGCGAGGATTTGATGGAGGAGGAAAGGACACAGTAGGGGACATAGTGTTCGAACTAACAATAGGACCATTTGAATTTACTATGGAGTTCCAGGTGCTCGACGTGGCTGTTTCTTACAATATCTTGTTAGGCCGACCCTGGATTCATGAAGCAAAAGCAGTCCATCTACCTTGCATCAGATGGTCAAATTCAAGTGGGACCGGTAGGAAATTATGGTGCATGAGAAAGATAGTTCATGTAATACCATTAAGTCTGTCATAAAAGCTGAGGACGATAAAGGTCCATGGGTTTATCAAATCTTGGATGTGTTATTAGTTGAAAAGGTCCCGGAAGGGGAGTGTATTCCTACGCCAAAGGTAGCTGTTGCGTCCGTCATGGTGGCCTCGAAAATTTTAAAGAATGGTTTCATACCGGCCAAAGGTTTGGGTACTGATCTTCAAGGCATTGTGCAGCCAGTTTCTCTTCCCAAGAATCTGGATACTTTTGGTTTAGGGTTCAAGCCCACAGCTGCAAATGTAAGGCGGGCCCGTAAAATGAAGAAGAGGGCATGGGCCCTTCCCAAGCCAATCCCACGTTTGTCTAGATCGTTTGTCAGGCCGGATATCAGAAAGAAATTGTTGTCAAAAGTTTCTGAGTCATTGATTGGTGCTGATGGAGACTTCAAAAAAGGTTCGAAAGGTTGTTCACTGAGGTTAACATGGTTCAGGCCAGGGAAGGGTCAAGAAAAGCAAATGTGCAGTTCGTCGGACTACGTGCAAAAGTCAACAACTGGGAAGCTATTCCTCTTCCTACTCGAAGGGAGTCTTGGTAGTGGGTTTTGATTTTCTTTTATTGTCTGGATTATTCCAGGGTTTGTAATTCAAATATTATGTTCCGTCCAATTAGATGTGTTAAAGCACTGTTATCTTTATATTCAATGAAATGCAATTGTCGTTCTTTCTTCATTCCTAATTTTGTTTCCGTTTTCTTTTCTTCTCTATACAGTACTTTTTATGCTGATATTAATGACATGACATGCATGAGGAATCTTCGGTCCAGTTTTAAAAGCCAGTATAACTTGAAAATAATAATACAAGAAATTGAGTGTGATGACGAGTTGGAATACGATGATGACGAGGCATATGAAAAGAATAGTAAAGAATTAAGACATTTTGAGGAAAAACCCAAAACTAACCTAAATGACATGGAAGAAGTTAATCTAGTGGACCAAGATAATATCCGTGAAACTAAAGTAAGTGTTTATCTGGAACCGCAGCTCAGGGAAGAGATAATCAAAGCACTGTTCGAATACAAGGATATTTTTGCATGGTCGTATGATGATATGCCAGGTCTAAGCACTGACTTAGTGATTTACAAATTGCCCACTGACCCAGCACTCCCTCCGTCAAGTAGAAGCTGAGAAAGTTCAAAACGGATATAAGTGTAAAGATCAAAGAAGAGATCATCAAGCAGTTTGAGGCAAAAGTCATTTGGGTCACGCGGTATCCCACCTGGTTAGCCAATGTTGTGCTTGTGCCAAAAAAGGATGACAAGACTAGGGTTTGTGTTGATTATCGGGATCTTGACAAGGCAAGTCCAAAAGATAATTTCCCACTGCCGAACATCCACATATTGATTGATAATTGTGCCAAACATGAGATTGGTTCTTTTGTGGATTGTTACGCGGGGTACCACCGGATCTTAATGGATGAGGAGCATGCAGAAAAGACGACATTCATCATGCCATGAGGAACATACTGTTATCGGGTCATGCCGTTTGGTTTGAAAAATGCCGGGGCAACCTATATGAGGGCAATGACAATAATGTTCCACGACATGATACACAAGGAAATTGAGGTGTAGACGATGTGATCGTGAAGTCTAGAAAGCAATCTGACCATGTCAGGAATCTGAGGAAGTTCTTCAAAAGACTTCGCAGGTACAATCTCAAGCTTAATCATGCAAAGTGAACTTTTGAGGTGCCGTCTGGGAAGTTTTTGGGATTTATAGTCAGCCGCCAGGGTATTGAGCTAGACCCGTAAAAAATCAAGGCTATCCAAAAATTGCCACCACCGAGGAACAAGACCAAGGTGATGAGTTTGCTAGGGAGATTGAACTATATCAGCAGGTTCATTGCTCAACTCACGACAACTTGTGAGCCAATCTTCAAACTGTTAAAGAAAGATGTTACAGCCAAGTGGACAGATGAATGCCAGGAGGCTTTTGATAAGAAAAAGGGGTATTTGTCAAACCCACCCATATTTCATTTGGCTGTGTACTGGGCCAGCATGATGTTACTGGAAGAAAGGAGCAGACTATTTATTAGCTCAACAAGAAATCCACATCTTACGAGGTTAAGTATACTCATCTTGAGAGAACATGCTGCGCACTAACTTGGGTTGCACAGAAGCTAAAACATTACTTGTCATCTTATACCACCTATCTCATCTCCCGGTTGGACCCGTTGAAGTACATTTTTCAGAAGCCCATGCCCACAGGGAGGCTTCCAAAGTGGCAGATCCTGCTTACAGAATTTGACATTGTCTACGTGACCCGGACCGCAATGAAAGCACAGGCCTTGGCGGATTATTTGGCCGAGAATCCAGTTGATGAGGATTATGAACCTTTGAAGACTTATTTCCTTGATGAAGATGTGATGCATGTTGATGAGTTGGAATAAGTTGAGAAGCCGGGATGGAAACTTTTCTTTGATGGGGCTACCAACATGAAAGGCGTGGGGATAGGAGAAGTACTTATTTCTGAAACAGGGCAGCATTATCCCGTTATAGCTCAGCTTCGTTTCTATTGTACTAACAACATGGAAGAATATGAGGCATGTATCCTGGGTCTGAGGTTAGCTGTAGATATGGGTGTCCAGGAAGTCTTGGTCATAGGTGACTTGGACCTATTGGTGCACCAAATTCAAGGAGAATGGGAAACACAGGACTTGAAGCTTATACCGTACCGACAATGTTTGCATGATCTTTGTCAACGGTTTCAATCGGTAGAGTTCAGGCACATTCCAAGGATTCATAATGAGGTTGCCGATGCGCTGGCCACTTTGTCGTCAATGTTGCATCATCCGGATAAGGTTTATGTGGACCCTTTACAGATTCAGGACCGTGATCAGCATGCTTATTGTAATATGGTTAAAGAAGAATTTGATGGTGAGCCGTGGTTTCATGACATCAAGGAATATATCAGGATGGGGGTGTATCCGGTACATGCCACAGGTGACCAGAAAAGAATGATTTGACGGTTGGCAAGGGGGTTTTTCTTTAGTGGAGGAGTATTGTACAAAAGAACTCCAAATATCGGGTTGTTAAGATGCATCGATGCGAGACAGGCCGCAGCTATCATAACTGAGGTACATTCCGGAGTTTGTGGACCGCATATGAGTGGGTACTTTCTGGCAAAGAAGATCCTCCGAGAGGGGTATTGCATCAGTTACGTACGCAAATGTCATCAGTGCCAAGTGCATGGAGACTTGATTCATTCTCCACCATAAGAATTACACACGATGTCCGCACCATGGCATTTTGTTGCATGGGACATGGATGTCATTGGGCCAATTGAGCCAGCAACGTCAAATGGGAACAGGTTCCTTTTGGTGGCTATAGATTATTTTACCAAGTGGGTAGAGGCCAAAACATTCAAGTCTGTAACTAAGAAAGCTGTGGTGGATTTTGTGCAATCAAACATTATCTGTCGGTTTGGGATACCAAAGGTGATAATTACAGACAATGTAGCTAATCTCAATAGTCATTTGATGAAAGAGACATGTGAGAAGTTCAACATTACCCATCGCAATTCTACCCCATACCGCCCTAAGGCGAATGGTGCGGTTGAAGCGGCCAACAAGAATATAAAGAAAATACTTCAGAAAATGGTAGAGGGTTCTAGACAGTGGCATGAAAAGCTGCCTTTTGCATTGTTGGGGTACCGCACCACTGTTCGAAGTTCAGTAGGGGCGATTCTTTATTTATTGGTGTATGGCACCGAAGCTGTGATAACCATAGAAGTGGAGATCCCATCCCTTCGAATTATCGTGGAGGTTGAGATTGATGATGATGAATGGGTAAAAACCCGCATGGAACAATTGAGTTTTATCTATGAGAAGAGATTGGCATCAGTGTATCATGGCCAATTGTACCAACAAAGAATGGCAAGAGCGTAGAACAAGAAAGTGCATTCGAGGAAGTTTGAAGTGGGACAGTTAGTGCTGAGACGTAGTTTGCCTCATTGGGCTGAAGCAAAAGGAAAGTTCTCCTCAAACTGGCAGGGGCCATTTGTTGTAACCAGAGTGTTGTCTAATGGTGCACTATATTTGACAGATATGGAAGGAAAATGTGTAGAAATGGCTATCAATTTCGATGCAGTCAAAAGATACTATGTGTGATTTCTTTGTTTGATTGTACTTGTTTGTATTCGGCATATTTTGAATATTGAAATAACGAAGGCTTTTGTTCTGCTATCTAAACACTTTATCCCTCGTCATCCCTTTGAGCCTTGTTTGTTTTCTTTCATAATCCTTTTTCGGAATCAATGGCATAATTCAGAAATGCAAGTGCGGAGGATAAGTGAGTGAAGAAGAAAAAGGAAAGAAGAAGAAAAAGGAAAAAAAAAGAAAAAAAGAGAGAGAAAAAAGAAGAAAAAGAAAGAAAGAAAAAGAAAAGAAAAGAAAAGGAAGAAAAATGAAAAAGAAGGGAAAAGATGAACAAAAAATAGAAAAGAAAAGAAGAGAAAGAAAATCACAACAAGGTAATTTCTATTACATGAACTACGTTTCACTTGATCCCGAAAGGGTACGTAGGCAACCTCTCTCTGAGGTTCAGTCTCATCGAAATAAAAATCCAAAAGTCCCTAAGAAAGAAACTGGGGCAGAAGTTGTGGTTGTTGTGACAGATCTGATTCTGAAAGTTGTAATTTTAACCCATTTTAAATTGTTTTGAACCTTTTATACCCTTATTTTCTAACCCATCCAAAAGCCCACGTTACGGTCCAAAGAAAGACCTTCCGATAAGTCTTCGAGAAATGCCAAGTCAAGCAGGTAAAGGTAATCCATGTCGGGGGCAACACTCTGGTGCAAGTAGGAAAATTCTGCCTTCTTTCAGTTTATCCTTGCTTGCCTTAGAAGTAATACTAACTCCAATCAACACATAACATACTCCATCTACACTTACCTCGAGTGACCTTGAATCACGAGACTAGGCTATCTTAATTCCCACGAACTATTTCATAACACCCAAATGCTATACCATAAGCCAAACATCCCAGAACATTTTGTGCCTCTTCTCATAAACTTCTACAAAGCTTGATTCTTAATTGTACTTATAGGCTCGACATCGTTAGGCACCACACTTTACCTCTTAAATTCACTAGGACCGCTACTGAGAGCCACCCGCTCTGACTTGGTCCCGAATTTAATCCACTCTATAAATCTTATGACACACGAATACCCTCTCGACGAAGCACCCAGCGAAATCACTTCCTCTGAAACCTTCATCTATACGAGGCATAAATCATGAATCTTTTCCCAAGTTCGAACATGAGCCAACAAGGCCAACCATAGCATGCATTCCATAATTCATCTACTCAATTCACCCCTTATGGTCCTTTTCTGTAGCTGAGATAACCCATCAAGGTATTAATAACTGGAAACCTCGCCAGTAGCTAACCATGCTACCCAATCTTAGGCGGTGGGACTCTCCCACTTAGCTTGAAGTCTCTATTACGCAACTCTGGGACTCACCGGACTCCTTTATCTCTTGTTAATATAACCTTGCGCAATCATCTGCCGCAAATTCTCGGGATCTTTCTGTAATTCCCCATCTTTCATATTTTGAATCATCATCCACATTCGCACGACTGATCTCTTTGTTGGATAACCAACATAATTCTTTGCCGAAGCTTCGGCAACCACGCGACCGCTAATCCGCTCACGGAAAATAACCCGCCTGCGGAAATCACTTCCCGACACCTTCCAAATGCTGCTGCACGGGATGCAATCACTATGACATCAAAACCAAATCTAGAGTCCAAGCTCACTCTCTATGTGCACCAGCCCATTAACTCCTCGTGGACATTAATTAAATGTGAGGCAACACCTTTCCAAATTCAGAGTTATGTTGCGTCCTTCTTCATTTCGAGTAGCTCCTTATCGTCACACCAAATCTCCTGCCGCATAACCACCCCATGCTTCAAATTTAAATCTACAGACTTCCATTGCCCGTAGCTAAAATCCAGGTCCCTCCAAACTATCTTTAGGTGCATAGTCATCCTACTACTAGGCCCTATACAGCTCCGCCACTCTCCCGCTTTAGGCAAACTCGCTCTTTTAATCAGCTGCTCGACCTACGCTTGTTATACCTAGCCCTTTAGAAGTTTCAAACTCCGCCTGACACTTCCCACATGTTTTCTCATCTTTTGCTGCTCAGTTGTTGCCTTAGTAAAATGTATCTTTCTGGAACTTGAATCCACAATTTGTTACTGACTTTAAACTTTTCCGAAGGTCATCTTTCTCGAACCTTCAATATTTGAAATACTGATTAAATCCTAAAACACCGCACCATGCGATATTTGACAGTCATAACTCCAACACTATTTCACAATATCCTGCCACAAAGGCGATTTGTAGCAGATTATAACATCGACAAACTTAGTAAGTCCAATTAGGACAATAGCAGCACAATATAGAGGAGAACTCCACCACGCTTGCAAATACCAGTTCTAATTACTTCCACCAGTCCACATCTGAACATTCATAGTCCGACTGCCTTTCCCCTGCCGGGAATAAAATACTAAATCCCTTGATTACACGCTGAGTAAACCTCCCTTCAATTCATTCACTGCCCCGACACATGGGCGAACGTCCCACCATCACAACAACGCTACGGAATAATTGTTCATAAGCATCATGGAAACCTGTGCCTAGCCTCAAGGCTCTTAGAAATTCTGTTACTGAGCTAAAACAATAGAATACTCCTCCATAAAGCAACTATAATAGTCCAATCAACTATACCGGGAGAAACATCCCACACCATATTTGTAGTGCCATTGCAATCCTTCTATTTTTTATTTATAACAAGCGCCCACATGAGATTGAATAGGAAGAAATCAAAGGCATAAGCCTCAAAGGAATTGAACTGCACGATAAGGAAATCAAGAAGGGAAGTACTCCTAACAGCCTTATAGCCTCCCGAGGATAAGTACGAACGTCTCCGTACCGATCCGCCAGACTCTACTAGACTTGCTCATGACTAGTGAGACCGACGGGAACCTAGTGCTCTGATACCATGTTGTCACGACCCAAAATCCACTAAGGGTCGTGGTTGCACCAGACAACGCCGTCAGGCCAGCCAACTCAAAAATTTAATTAAATCTCATTTTAACACTTTTGAAAAAACATTTCTTTTATACGTTTTAAACAAGACTCAGTGTATTCTTCCAAATAAATAAATAAAATATTTAAACAAATTTTAAGATTTCCAAATAATCCAAATACATCCCAGAACCCGGTGTCACAAGTACATGAGCAATTACTGATAAGAGAAATAAAATACAACATCCATCCGGAATACAGTGGACGGAAAGTAAATACAGTACACTGGAAGGGACTACCCTAGCTGCGGTCGCCTCGAATGATGCAGCTCACCTAGTCCTAGAAACGTTCGTGCTGCTACACCACGTAGGCTGCTAGAGGTATATATACATGTGCAACAAAAATGCATAGAAGTGTAGTATGAGTATGTAATCAACGTGTACTCAGTGAGTATCCCGCCTAATCCCGAAGGGGTAGAGACGAGATGGTCGAGTTTGACGCTCTCTAATGGTCCAATAAGGATTCATCCTTAACATGTATACATTAAACAGTGGATTTATTTTATAAACATGATTCTAACCCAGATAGAGGAAACAAGTAAACACGTAATTATTTCATAGGAAAACTTTCTAGAATTTCTCTTTAAATATAATCCAAATATTTTTAAGCCACAAAAGAGCAATAATAACTTAATTAAGTTCAGGCAGCAACACAAGCATGCGCAAATCATACCGAGGCGACGGCCCGATCCAACAAAAATAAATGTGCACTTGTCGAGGGTCGACGGCGCACCTATAGATAAATCTATTAATCTGTCGAGGCGTTCAGCTTGTTCCAAAATAAACACACACAGACAGACAATCAGTCAAGAAGTCAACATTGAGAAATTATCCAAGAAAGGCCCATTCTCTTTAAAATTTGATAAAGTCGAAGCTTAAGTCTTTTTAGAAATCCATTTAATAATTTAATGTGATCTATTACCCCGCTCGCAAATCATCCATGCGACACGGTCAATATAAAATAAATAATCACCCTGCTCGCGAATCATCTATGCGATGTATGTACACATAAGATACGTGCTCAGATAGCCAATTAGAATTTTATCGGGGAATAATTATCCAAATAAAACCAATTATCTGTTTAACAATTCAGGAAATGATGTTTAATCTCTTTTTAAATTTGTTTACTTATCAAAGGTGATTTAAACAATCCAAGTCATCGATGGGTTCATAATTAATCCAAGTATAACATGTTGATGGGTCCTAACTACCCCGACAATAGCATAATAGTAGCTACGCTCGAACTTTCATCACCTCGTGCGTACGTAGCCCCATAAATAGGAGCACATATTCAATCACTTCACCTATGGGGTAAATTCTCCCTCACAAGATTAGAAAGGAGACCCACCTCGCGCCGAAGATCCACAACCGATATTCTACATTCTTCTGAAGACTTGCACCAATGCACAATGCTCCAAAACTAGCAAACTATCATATAAATCCATTAATATATGCTCAATTATACTTTACAACCCAATTTATAACAATTCCTAACCCCGAACGAAAAGTTGACAAAAATGCCCTCAGGCCCACGTGCCCGGAATCCGAAATTTCTCGAAGATAAAGGTTACCCATGACTTTAGAACTCAAATATACAATTTTCTCTTTATTTCATACTCAAAATCGTGGTCAAAATCCAAGAACACAAATTTTCTAGGTCTTTCTCTAACCCTTAATTTTCTACCCATTTACATGCTAAAAATCCATACATAATCAATGTATTTAACTCATAATAGGTGGGGATAACATACCTTATCATATATGATGAAAAACCTCTCTTGGAGCTCCCCAAAAATATCCCAAGCCATGAAGAAAAGAGGGAAATGAACTAAATCCCCGATTTTAAAACACTTTCTGCCTTCGATAATTTTCGCTTCTGCGGAACCGTGTCCGCTTCCGCGGTCCCACTTTTGCGGATCAATAGCCGCTTTTGCGGCTTCCAATGTACCTCCCTATTTCACTTATGCGATCAGCCTTCCGCAGATGCGGTCCCGCTTCTGCGGAACCTTGACCGCATCTGCGGTCCACACGCCCTTGGTCAATTCTGCTTCTGCGGTTCTTCACATAGCAGGTGCGGTCTGCTTCTGCGGAAGCCCAAACGCATCTGTGGATCCCTGCAGCTCCAACCAAAACCGCTTATGCGGTCTCCCCTTCGCACCTGCGATACTGCTTCTGCGGTCCCCATTTTCGCGGAAGCGGAAATACCAGAAGCAGCAGCTTCATCACTTCTTCAAACTCCGTATTCGATCCGTTAGCCACCCGGAATCCACGTGAGGCCCCCCCGGACCCCAGCCAATCATACCAACCAGTCCCAAAATACATTACGGACTTGCTCGAGGCTTCAAATCCCATCAACTAACGCTAAAATCACGAATTAAACCCCGATTCAAGCTTTATGAACTTCGAACTTTCCAACTTCTACTTTTGATGCTTAAGCCTAACAACTCACGTACGATTGACCTCAAATTTTGCACACAAGTCATATTTGATATTATGGACCTACTCCAACTTTAGAAATTGGATTCCTACCCCGATATCAAAAAGTCAACCTCCGATCAAAACTCCTCAAAAACCTTCAAATTTCTATCTTTAGCCAAATGGCTTCAAAATGACCTACGAACCTCCAAATTCACTTCTGATTGCGCTCCTAGCTCCAGAATCGCCATACGGAGCTATTCAAAGTCTCGGAATCCCAAGCGGACTTCGAAAACACTAAAATACACTTCAAACCAAACTTATGAAATTTCTTTCAAAATGCTAGCTTCCACAATAGGCGCCAAAACGCTCCCGGGTCATCCAAAATCCGAACCGAGCATATGCCCAAGTCTGATATCATCATACGAACCTACTGGAACCTTCAGATCTTTATTCCGAGGTCATTTGCTCAAAAATCCAATCCTAATTCATTCTTTCAACTTTAAGCTTCTCAAATGAGAATTTTCATTTAAGTTTAACTCCGATCTTCCTGAATTTTAATTTCCGACCATGCGAACAAGTCACAATACCTAAAATGAAGTTGCTCATGGCCTCAGATTGCTGAACGACACGCTAGGGCTCAAAATGACCGGTCGGATCGTTACAGCTGCATTGTTCGAGGCGACTCACAGCTAGTGTAGTTCCTTTTAGTATTTTTATATTTGTTCCCTGTCCACTTTATTTCAGACAGATGTTGTATTTTATTTTCCTTATCAGTAGATGCACATGCACTTGTGACACCGGGTTTTGGAATGGTTTTTGAAAGATGTGTACTAGTAGTTATTACTTAGTTGTAATTGAAGTAGAGATTGTTTTAATTATGAAAAATAGAAGGAAAAATCCTAGATTTTCAAAGGTGTTAAAAGAGAATATAATTGATAATTTAGTTGGCTTGCCTGACAGAGGTATCCGGCGCCACCACGACCCTTAGTGGATTTTGGGTCGTGACAATAGCACATGAGCATAAAATAAAAATAAAGGAATCAACAAAATAATTTATTAAACTTTCATACGTTTGGATGAACTTGTTCTAGGAAACCTAATCTTTTAATCAATCGATTTTTTTTGAAAAATTTGTAAATGAATCAATTAATCATGCTGAAGCAAGAATAAATAAATTAAAGATCCAATCTCATATGTATTATTAAAATTACTTTATTATTATATAAAAAAATACTCATATAAACTTGCCCCTATTTTTTATCCTTTAAAATTAGATTTTATATTTTAAAAAAGTATTGTTTAATTATTTTTTTATTAGTTAATATTTTCAGAAATAACTCAATTTATTTGAATTAGGGTAGCTCCTAATGTTTAGGTGAAAGATGCTAACTTAATTTAGTTTTAGCTTTTTATGAACTAAAAAAAAATTAAGACTTTAAGGGATAGTAAAAAATTCAAACTTTCTAAAATGTCATAGATATTTTTAGAATGTAGTACTAAAAGTTTAGTACGTGCCTATATTTTAGTATGTTCCTTGTTCTAAAAGAAGTGTAATTAATAACAACAATTCCTTGAAAGAAAATTATTGATGCACTTTTCTAATTCAAGTAGGATCAACATTGTAGGATCGGGTACATGTATAGTTTAATCGAAAAAGAATTTCATCATTAGGTAATTTACTTTTAGATCCTTAAATTATACAAATATATGAGGGCATAAAAGTCGATCAATATTTCTGGGATATTTTAGTCGTCTAATATTTAGCATAAATTATTCGTGTTTTTATAATAATACTAATTACTATGTACGTGTATTGCACGTAAATATTTAGTTGGAACTTTCATGTAAAAGAACAACTAACTAAATTTAGTACGAAAATATTTACAAGAGGATATAATTATTATAAAGTAATTAACGTGATAAAAATACACCTTTAAATGCTAAAGATTAATATTATTACATAGATAGAATACTAGAATTCAAAATTATGTCGCCTTAACCTACAATAATGATCAATTTAGTTAAGCTAAATGATATTCTATTTATAGTGTATAAATATTCAGTGTGGTAGTACCATATCTAATACTTATTTATAGATGACATTTTTGGTGTATGTTTCCTTCTATAACTTTGGCTTCTCCATCTCAAAAGTAAAATATATAGTTTTCCATCTTTGAATCACCTCCAAAAAGTATTACTTTTTCACTATTGTACTTTGACATATTTGTAAGGGTTGTCTCAATTATTTATAAAATTATGTCTAATTTAAGTTATGTCGGATATAACCTGAGTAAAATTATTACTACTTTATCGCATTCAAAGCAATAAAATATTAATCATACACACGTTTGATAAATCAAGTCCATGATTAGTTAAGATTATAGAGAAATATATACATTTTTAACTATTATTAAAAATAATAGCAGATAATCGTTTTCCGTATACATGTATATTATATATAGTATACATATTTTACATGTTTTTTAGGAGATATATATATATTTTTTATCAAGTTATGTCACATGATCATTTAATGAAAATATACTAATTAAAGAAAAAATTGTTAAACTTTGATATATTGGAGACTTTGTGACGACCCAAAGGGTCATCACCGGATTTCTCTATTTTTTCATACTTTCGAGGCCTTGAAAACCTTACTTTTATTTGCCTCGATTTGCGTGTACAGTTCGAACGCGTAGCCGGAAAGATTATATGTTAAATTCTGTGAAAAATTTTGAAATGTGGCTTTAAAATGATTAAAGTTGACTTCGGTCAATATTTTTGGTAAACGGACCTGGACCCGTTATTTGACGGTCCTGGAGAGTCCGTAGAAAAATATGGGACTCGGGCATGTGCCCGAAGTTAAAATCGGAGGTTTAGAACCCGAGGAAAAGAATTTTTCGGTGAAATTATTTTCTGGAATTATTAAGGAAAATAAAAATGAAAATTGATTAAAAGACTATAGTATCGAGCGAGTATTTTGGTTCCAACGCCCGGAACAAGTCTTAAATATGTGTTAAGCGCTTTTTGTAAAGTTTGGTCGAAATCGGACGTCATTTGACGTGTTTCGGACCTAAATATCTAAAATTTGAAGTTTATGAAGTTAGAATTAAAAGTGTTGATTTTGAGGTTTGAATCCTCGTTTATGATATTATTTTGGCGATTTGATCGTACGGTTAAGTTCGTAGGATGTTGTTGTGTGTGATCGGTTAGGAGCCCCGAGGGCTCGAGAGTGATTAGGAGGTGGTTCGGGGTGGTTTTGCACTTAGAAATATAGCAGGTTTTCTTCAGCTGTTGCAGGCCAGATTTGTTCTTCGTGTTCGCGGTCGGCCTTACGCAATTGCGATGCTGGCAGGGTCCCCTCCTTCACGTTCGCAGACTGATTCCCCCGTTCGTGTAGCTTCAGTTCCTCCTTTTTCTCGTTCGCGGATTGATTCCTGCATTCGTGTAGTTTCAGTCCCTCCCACACCGCGTTCGCGAGTCACTCCACGCGTTCTCATAGAGCATTTCCCTGGACCCCCAAGTCTTTCTCTTCGCGTTCGCAGCCTCCTCATCGCGAACGCGGCCCCTTCCCCGCGAACGCAAGTGCATTTTACCCAGTGATTTTTAAAGTCTAAAAACAGATTAGTTACGGGATTCATTCCATTTTTTCACACGAACCCTTCTTCCTCAAACCCCATAGACAAATTTTAAAGAGCTTTTCCTCCATAATTTCATAGGTAAGTGTTCCTAACCTCGTCTTCTCTTAATTTCTCCAATTAATCACCAATTTCTAAACCTAAAAACATGGAATCAAAGTAGAAATTAGGGGTTTTGGGTAGAGTTAGGGTTTTGAAAATTTTGGGTGATTCTACCTCAATTTGAGGTCGAATCTTAAAACAAATTACATATCTGAACTCGTGGAGTTATGGGTGATTGGGTTTTGGTCCGAGCCTCGTATTTGGACCATGTGGGCCTGGTGTCGAATTTTGGTATTTTTAGAAGAATTCTAGGAAGTTCATATCTAGGCTATGGTATGTTGCCATTGAGTCTTTATTGATATTATTGAATTAATTATGCCTAAATATCATTGTTTCGGAGTCGGATTATAGAGGAAAGGCGGTATTTGAGGATTGATTACTATTCTTTGGACCGAGGTAAGTGTTTGTTATAACTTTGGCTTAAGGGAATAGGATTAGGGTGCATAGGCATGGTGACGAGTATCTATACACTGGAGTCTAGCATGACTGTGGGTCCTTGTTTGTACTTATTCCGATATTGTTATGACACTACCATGCGAATTGATGAATACTATGAAATATGAAGAGTATGAGGATTGATTGTGAGTTTTAAATTCTTTGGAGCGTTGGCTCGAACAATAAAAAGACTATTGGGTAAGAAATGAAGGAAATAGAAGGTATTATGATTAATCCCTTGCCGGGATGGTTTGGGTATATTGATTATCCTCCCTTGCTGGGATGTGAAAGTTATTGTTGTTGCTCCCTTGCTGGGATTTAGCTGTTAATTGTGTAATTCCCTTGCCGTGATATTTCTTATTATCTATTTATCCCCTCGCCCCGTTTGGTTGTGATTGTTGTTTGTGTGAGGAAGAGTGATAATGCACAAAGGGTCATTCCGTGCCATGTTTTGATTATATTTGCATGAAGTGTCATTCCGTACCATGTTTTGATTATATTTGCACGAAGGGTCATTCTGTGCCATTCGTACTCTGATTTGATTATAATTGCACGAAGGATCATTCCGTGCCATGATATGAGAGTTATGTGAGGGAAAGCACGAAGGGTGATGTCGTGCACTTTATTTGATTGCTTTTGGTGAGAATGAGAGTAAAAGCACCAAGGTTGATGCCGTGCAACTGTTGATTTTCCTGCTTTTATTAATTATTGTTATTGCCCTATTTCTTACTTAATTTGTTGACTTTATATCCGGACTGTACTCCCCCATAGTATGTTTCCCTCCCTCTTAAATGTTTAATTTCTGTATTATTCCATTTTATTGCATATATATATATATATATATATATATATATATATATATATATATATATATATATATATATATATATATATATATATATATATATAT
>MU740750.1:214419-232458 GCA_026770625.1 Nicotiana glauca
CGACCCCGGGCCCATGTGCCCAAAATCCGAGATTTTTGAAGAAATTATTCTCTATAACCTAAGGGTTACTAATACGCAAATTTTAGTTCATAACACAACTAATTAGGTGGTTAAATCATAGTTTTTTCCAAAACCCTAGGTCTAGCCCTAACTCTTGATTTTAATTGTTGTTCTTGGTGTTATATCTACCTAATGTTCATGTATTTAAGCTAAGAGTGTGGGGGAATTACTTTCCTTGTGATAATAGGGAGAAACACCCTCTTTGAAATCTCCAAAATTGCCCAAGTGATGAGAAAATGGGAGATAAAGCATTTGAGCCCCTATTAAATGAGCTCACTGGCCCCTGCGATTTCTGCTTCTGCGGTCATGGGACCACTTCTGCGGTCCCGCATATGCAGAAAATAAACCGCATTTGCAGTTTTGGGCGAGGGCTGGTCGACCGCTTCTGCGGTCTGGGGGCCGCATAAGCGGAACCGCTTATGCGATTCCAGGACCGCTTATGCGGTTTTTCCCATTGGTTGCCTAACCGCTTCTGCGATAGAAGGCCGGTTCTATGACCTCCGTTTCCGCGATAAAAGGTCCGCTTCTGCGATCCAAGAGCCGCAGAAGCGGTTTTGACAGAAGTAGCAGATGTTGCTTCCTTTCAATTTCTAGCTTCGCTCGAACCTCGACCATTTGACGCTCGGGGCTCCCAAGCCCCGCCTGAATATATCGACAAGTCTGAAATCACGAGGCGGACCTAGTCGAACCTTCTAAACACCCAAAACATTATTAAACCACGGAATGGGACCCAAAAACCAATTAATCAAATATAATGAACTTCAAGTTCTTAATTTCCTACCAACGGGTCAAAACACCCTTAAACTACTCGGATTGACACCAAACTTTACGGGTAAGTCTTATATGATATTTCGAACTCGTACCAAGTGTCGGAATCAAAATCCGACCCCGATACCTATAAAAATAATAATTTCTTAGTTTATTTAATTCTTTGAAACTTAACTTAACAAGTTTTACAAAAAATTCCATTACTCGGGCTAGGGACCTCGGAATTCGATTCCGGGCACACGCCCAGGTCCTATATTTTCCCACAGACCCTCAGAAATTGCCAGATCGTGATTCGGGGTCCGTTTTTCCAAAATGCTGACCGAAGTCAAACTTGGCCTTTTTGAAGATATTAAATGAAGCGAATAAGCTTATTCTTGCCCGAAATTCTTCTAACTTCCGAACCACCCACCCCCGCAAGTCATAATTCGGCTAAAGCAAATACGGAAAGGATTATTTAAGGGAACAAGGTTCGAGAATGTAAAATGACCAGTCGGGTCGTTACATCAAATACCCTCACTATGGGGTCCTTGACCCCTCTCAGTCAATATAGACTTTGCCTCACGGGCCCACTCACCTAAGACAGGGTATTCAACCCTAGGTATTGCTCATTTAGAGTGCAAATTACTAATACCAGTTCATATTATGTTCTACACTTAAAGACGTGACTGAGAGTATGTGTTCAACAGGCAACGTGAGGTTAATTAGCTCAACAGACTCCCCTAAGGGTTCTACAGATCGGCACAAGGCCCCAAACATGGCAACTAGCCCAAAATAAAACGGATATAAGCTCGGTCTCCGTCAAAAACACAGTAAGTCATCAATCGGGATGGACCAAGTCCGAGTCCCCAGCAGTAACATCACCACGCTTACACAGCGTGTGTTTCATCTCAACATAGCACCTTATAGTGCAAATACGGGGATTCAAACCCTCAGTACATCATTCATAACCATTACTCACCTCAAATCGGCCAAAATCCTAGCTCGCCTTGCGCTTTCCTCGTAAATCAAACTCCTCGAGTGTAGAATCTGACCAAAACCACAAGGAATAAGTTATAATAGGCTAATGGGACATAACCCAATTGAAAGAACTCGAGAAACACCCAAAAACACGAAGTTGGCAAAACCCGAGCCCCGGGCCCGCTTCTCGAAAAATTACGAAATTCACATTTTCGGAATCCTCGTCTCGCCACGAGTCCGTGCATATATAATTTATCAAAATCGGAGTTCAAATGCCCCTTCAAATTCCAATTTTTCATTCCCAAAAGCCAAGCTCTAACTTCTTCAATTTTTACCAAATTTTCAGAGAATTAATGGACGATTTTCCAATTAAATGATGTATCTAGGTCACAAGACTTACCTCCAATCACTTCTCGTCAAAATCCCCTTCAAAATCTATCAACAAGCTCTCAAGGTGGTGTAAAAATGGAGGAAAATGGCTAACCCTCGCGGATGATATGTTATTAAAAAGACAACTGACGCCCAGGCATTTCCTCTATGCGAACGCGGTCAACCTTCCGCGTTCGTGTTGAATTAATTATGCTGACCAAAATTTTTCCTTACGCGAATGCGATGCACTAGGAGTTCCATCTATGCGAATGCGTCTGACCCCACGCGTTCGCGATTCACACTTCACCCCTTAAACGCGAACGCGAACCAGACCCTGCGAACACGATGACCAATTCCAGGCCCCTTCCAAATTATTCTATGCGTTCGCATCACACCTCACACGAACGCACTGAAGGAAATTTTTCTGCAACACATAACTAAAAATCTGCTATATTCCAATTTAAAAATTAGACCGTTTGATCACCTGAAATCACCCCGAGGCCCCCGGGACCTCAACCAAAAATACCAACCTATCCCAGAACATCATACGAACTTGTTCCAATCATCAAAACACGTCCAACAACCCAAAAATCATCAATTCACCACGGATTCAAGCCTAAATTTTCTTTAAACTTTCGAAACTCACATTCGATCAAAAACCCGACCAAACGACGTCCGAATGACCTAAAAATTTGCAGACATATCCAAAATCGCTTAACGAAGCTACTGCAAATCTCAGAATTCCATTCCGACCCTCGGATAAAAATCTCACCTATCAACCGGAATCCGCCAAAATTCAAACTTCGCCAATTCAAGCCTAATTCTACTCTGGACCTCCAAATTTAATTCCGATCACTCTCCTAAGTCACAAATCATCCCCCGAAGCTAACCGAACCACCGGAACTCACATCTGAGCCCTCTAACTACATAGTCAACATCCGGTTGACTTTTTCACAACAAGCTTCCTTCTAAGAGGCTAAGTGCCTCATTTCCAACTGAAACCAATCCAACTCTACCTGATTAACTCAAATATTGATATTAAGTCATAAAGAAACATAATATGGGGGAAACGGGGCGGTAACTCACGTGACGTCGGGCCAGGTCGTCACACATAATTGGCTTAACATCAGTGCAAACTACTCAAATTGCATCTAATTTCATATTCGACTATCATATCAGTTTGTTAGTAATAGTAATTTTTTAAAAATGACACAATGTAAATTAGAAAAAAAAATATTCTAAGATATCCTTATCTTACAATATATGTATTTAAGTTGAAAAAATATTTTAAATCGATGAGATCAACTTCCAAATTTTTTATACTCAACAGAGATAAAAGAGAAGAAGAAATTTGTTGCCATCTCTATTTTCTGGTTCTTAGATTTTTCATACATTTTTTCTATATTTATTTTCTTTTATCTTATTTTTTATGTTTTTCTTTCTTTTGTAACAAAAAATTAATTTATTTAGCTATAAAAGGATTATTTTTAATAGAAATTGTCTACATAAGAAATTTATTTATATTTTTAATTTTTGATTTAAATTATTTCATATTTTTCTTTTGGCTTTATCTATTCAACCTAAAGATGTGCTCACCCAACTACTTAAATTAAAAAATTAAAGGATGTGCAATTTATATATAATTCATATATAATATGTGTATAATCATGTATTGTTAGTATATCATCTATGTATGTCAGCTATAAAAGATCAACGATACATCTGGCCGGATATTTATGAAAATATTCCATAAAATTTCGATTACTTGATTTTAATCATGATATGACTTCTATTATATTAATTTAAAAAATTTCTACTAAAACTCAAAAATATCTTATCCTTTTATTTTTAAAATTACATTATATTTTAAAAAATAATCACATTTTGAAATAATTTTTTTACATTTTTAAAAAAAAATATTTGGCATCATACCATTTTTTTAAAATATTTGGCATCATACCATTTATTTAAGTCCGAAATCATCATACGAACACGCTGGAACCTTCAGATCCTAATTCCGAGGTTGTTTACCCAATATTCCAATCCTAGTTCATTCTTTAAACTTTAAGCTTCTCAAATGAGAATTTCATTCAAATTTAACTCCGATCTTCCTGGAATTAAATTCCGACCACGCGAACAAGTCATAATACATGAAATGAAGTTATTCATGGCCTCTGACTGTCGAACGGAGCGCTAAATGACCGGTCGTGTCGTTACATTCTCTCCCACTTAAGCATACGTTCGTCCTCGAACGTGCTGAGAACTAAATGGAAGTAGTCGGAAATCACTATTTAGAACCTCATGCACCTTACCGTGCTACACCAACTTAGCTGAGCACATTAGCTTGATAAATTCTGAAGATATTCCCTTTTTATTCGAGCAAATAAGCCATTGAGCCCAATTCCAACATCCGGAATTCTATACCAGGCCTGTTTCCAAGATACGATCATTGTATCAATCGCAATACGATGTACTCAAACATGAATGCATAACTCTGCTGAATTCACACTTTACATCACTTTATTCATAGGACCACAATAACATTTCTGTTTGAATTAATCGAAATTCCATGAATCCGATGCTCCCATTGCACCTCATGACCTACATAGGTCTGACTCTAACTATTACAATACCGCCATGGCGGATGAGATGCCAAAATTCATAATCAACTGCCGAGTCAATCAATCATCAAGTCTATACTTCTGACAAGAAACATCACTACATTCTGAACCAAATAATGATCTTCGCTCCTTAATATACTTCATATAATCAGATTGCACTGATCCGAAATCCCACAATCTCATCTTACCTAGTGCGAACTGCTCAGGCAATAAGCCACTCCGAATGCAATCACAAGTCTCATATGATGCCAATATGTGCCAATAGGCCACCAATCCAAACACAACACAAACGGAGATTGACTCTGGAAGGAATTACCTAACCCCCGCACTAATATGGACTTTCTTTAAAAGATAGGAAGTGAAACACACAAAGAAATAGTATATAGAAAAACCAGACTCGACATCACACTATTGCGGCGCGCAACTCGATCTAAATAACATACCCATGGCGGCGTGCCACCCGATCTACACATAGATCTCACATAAGGAGATTGCACTTCGAGTTAAATCTGCTCATTATAATAAAAATATCGAATCTCGATCGCAAGCACGCTAAGTGAATAATACCATCCCTGAGAAAACACATAGCGTTATAGTCTAAAAAACTCAAGCACAATTGAGGTATGATACAAGATCTAAATCTCAAGAGCCATTCTGCTCACATAACACCATCGCCACATGGAACCTTAACACATAAGAATTCTACTAAGCCGTCTTACAACTCATACGACACAATACATCATTACCTGAAATAGCTGATGACAAAGCCCTGTTCGCAAATAAATTGATCCATCGATCTCAAGCCGATTTCTGATTGCACCAACTTGGCCAATGACCTTTCAAAGGTCCGTAGTAACTCCATTTTGCCTCATAACATGTAAGAATAACCATCATAACCGGAGCAACCTCCTCAGTTCATAACCCAATATACAAAGTGCCCACCAGGCATAAATTCTCAAATTAATGATGTTACCACAATCCTCATACTTGGTTTAAACCTTTTAGCCAATCAGGTGACTACATGTCACACTTATACAATCTTCCCATGGAACACGTTCCAACAATCTTCCGAAATAAATAACGGGTCCATACATCTAAATCACCGGACGCACTAACGTTGAAAAGCGATCAAGAATCCTTAACTAGGATGCATAGCCTCTTCACAACACATCGCTCCCTGGGGACGCTGAATACACTACTAACTTACTTTAATAATTCAACCCTTTCCTTGCTCATCTGAGCCCGTGACATCCTTGTCAACACCAAACTGCAACCTTGATCCTTACTTCGCATCTCCGTCCTACTCGCTGCACCCAACGTGCCAACATACGATAGAACACGAATTTTCATCATAACACCGAAATCATTATCATTTTCACAATTCATCATACACGAAAATTTTCACTTAACTAACTTTAGGAGATTCATAGAAAAACATAGGTAGTTTCCCATAACCATAGAATATGCAAATCTGCAAGTAGTGGTCCAAGCCACCATAGCCCTTCCGGAATCTGCTTTCACTGAACGAGTCATAACAGAAGAATGCCCCTGATAAATCATCAATCACTGCGGTCGACAAACCTCACACGTACCGCCACAAATCAAATGCATAACTCGATCATGCTGAATGAACGGACCACAGACTCTAACATGCCAAATTCAACTATGGTTAATCAATCCCTTTCCCTCCAATTTATCCTTGATTGCTTTGGAAATAATACTAGTTCTCTTCAACGCATAACATACTCCCTCTACACTCACCCCGAGTGACCTTGAATTGCGAGACCATGCTGTCTCAAATCTCACAAATTATTTCTCATTTCTCAAATGCTACACCACAAGGTAACGCATCATAGAACATTCTGGGTACCTTCTCATAAGCTGCTACAAAGCTTGATTCTTAGTTGTATTTATAGGCGTGAAACTATTAGGTACCACACTTTATCTTTTGGGTTCCACTAGGACCGTTATTGAGAGCCACCTACCCTAACTTGGTCCCGAACATAACTCACTCCATAGATCTTATAACACACGAATACTCTCTCGGTGAGGCACCTGGCGAAGATCACTTTATTTTTAACCCATTTTTACACAAGGCATAAATCTTAAATGTTTCCCCAAGTTCGAACATGAGCCCATAAGGCTAACCATAGCACATCCTTAATAATTCCTCCGCTCAATTTACTACTTGTGGTCTTTTCTCGTAGCTGAGTTAATCCATCAATATGCTAATAACTAGAAATCACACAAGTAGTTAATCATACTGCCCAATCATAAGCGGTGGGACTCTCCCACTTAGCTTGAAGCCATCATTTCACCATTCTTGAGTTTGCCCGACCTTTTTACCTCTTGTTGACATAACCTCGCGCCATAAGTTATCAAAATTTCTCGGAATCTTCCTGTAAATCCCCATCTTTCATATTCTGAATCATTAACCACATTCGCATGTCCGATCTCTTTGTTGAACAACCAATATAATTCTTTGCAAAAGCTTCGCCAGCCACGCGACCGCTAACCTGCTCACGGGGAATGACCCACCTAGGGGAATCACCTCCCGACATCTCCCCACGCTGCTGTACGGGGTACGTTCACTATGACACCAATAGCCCATCTTGAGTCCGAGCTCACCTTCCAGCTGCACAAGTCCATTCGCTCCTTGCGGACATCAGTTAAATGTGTGGCAACATCCTCCCAGTTTTAGGGTTGTGCTGCACCCTTCTCCATTTCAAGCAGCTCATTTCCACCATATCATACTTTACATCATACCCGCAGGCTTCAACCACCAATAATTAAAATCCCCCCAATTCGATCCAAACTCGCTTTAGGCATGTAGTCATCCTACTACCAAGCCCATATGCAACACCCGCCACTCTCCCACTTTGGCGGAACTCATCTCTTTAATTAACCACTCGACCTTGCTCCTCATACTTGGACTTCCAGAAGTTTTAAACGCCACCTGGCACTTCCCACATGTCCTTCCTCATACTTTACTGCTCAATTGCTGCCTTAAATTAAATCTATCTTTGTAGCACTTGAATCCACCATTGCTGCTAACTTTAAACCATTCCAAAGGTCATCTTTATCGAGCCGTCAACATTAGAAATTCTGATTCGATCTTAGACCACCGCATCATGCGATGTCTGGCAGTTGTACCTCCAATATTATTTCACAATATCCTTCCATAAAAGTATATTGTAGTAGATTATAACACTGGCAATCTTAAAGCATTCAATTAGGACAACATCACCCCCATATAGAGGAGAACTCCACCGTGTTTGCAATTACCACATTTCATTACTTCCACCAGCCCCCATCTAACCATCCTTAGTTCGATTGACTTTCCCTATCGGGAATAAAACACTGAATCCCTTGATTACACGCTGAGTAAACCTCCCTTAAATTCATTCACTACCCCGACACATGGGCAAACGTCCCACCATCACGACAACAATGCAGAATAATTATTCATAAGCATCATGGAAACCTATGCCGAACCTCAAGGCTCTTAGAAGTTCTGTTACTGATCTAAAACAATATAATATCCCTCCATAATGCGAATATAATAGTCCAATCAACTATACAGGGAAAATCATCATGCACCACATTTGTAGTGCCATTTCAATTCTTCAACATTCGATTTATAACAAGCGCTCACATAATATTGATTAGGAAGAAAGCAAAGGCATAAGCCTCAAGGGAATCGAACTGCACGATAAGGAAACTAAGAAGGGAAGTACTCCTAACAGCCCTGTAGCCTCCCGAGGATAAGTATCGACATCTCCGTACCGATCCGCGAGACTCTACTAGACTTGCTCATGACTCGTGAGACCGAGGAGAACCTAGTGCTCTGATACCATGTTGCTATGACCCAAAATCCACTAAGGGTCGTGGTGGCGCCGGACACCTCTGTCAGGCCAGCCAACTAACTTATCAATTAATTCCTCTTTTAATACTTTTGAAAATCTAAGGTTTTTCCTTCCATTTTTTATAAATAAAAGTCCACTACTAGAATTCAAATTTAAATAATAACAATTGGTACAAATCCATTGTAAACCATCCCAGAAACCTGGTGTCACAAGTACATGAGCGACTACTGATAGGGGAAATAAAATACAACATCCGCCCGGAATATAGTGGACGGAAAGTAAATATAGTACAATGGAAGGAACTACTCTAGCTGTGGTCGCCTCAATGATGCAGCTCACCGAGTCCCAGCATCATCCATGTTGCTACATCCAATAGGCTGCTAGAGGTATATAGCAACAAAAATGCACAGAAATGTAGTATCAGTATGTAATCAACGTGGACTCAGTGAGTGTCCCGCCTAATCCCGAAGGGGTAGAGACGAGATAGTCAACTTTGACACACTCTAAAGGTCTAACGGTTATTTATTCTCAATATACATATCAAACAGTGGATTTATTTTCTAACATGATTTTTATCCAGATGTAAACATGTAATTCTTTCATAGGAAATTTTCCAAGATTTCTTTTCATTATTAACAAGATGATCTCGAGCCAGAGTGAGGCATGTAACGACTTAAATAAGTCCAGGCAGAAATACAAGCACGCGCAAATCATAACGAGGCAACGGCCCGATCTAACAGAAATAAATGTGCATTTGCCGAGGGTTAATGGCAAGCCTATAGATGCATCTATTAATCTGTCGAGGCGTTCGGCCCGATCCAAAATAAACACACCCAGACAGACAATTAGTCAAGAATTCAACGTGCAGCAATTATCTAAGAAAGGCCAATTCTCTTTAATAATTTGAGAAAACGAAGCTTAAGTCTCTTTAGAAATCCATTTATTAATTTAATTTGATTTATTACCCTACTCGCGAATCATCCATGTGATACGGGTACACATTTGATACATGCTCAAATAGCCAATTAGAATTTTATCGAGGAGTAATTATTCAAATAAGCCAATTCTCAGTTTAACAATTCAGGAAATGATGTTTAATCTCTTTTTTTGAATTCGTTTACTAATCAAAGGTGATTTAAACAATCCAAGTCATCAATGAGTTCATAATTTACTCAAGTATAACATGCTTTTGGGTCCTAGACTACCCGGACAATAACATAATAGTAGCTACGTACGGACTCTCGTCACCTCGTGCGTACGTAGCTCCCACAAATAGGAGCACATAACTAATTTAACTCACCTATGGGGTTAATTCCCCCTCACAAGATTAGAAAGGAGACTCACCTCGCTCCGAGGATCCACAACCGGCCTTCTACATCTTCCGAACACTCCAATTGATGCACCACGCTCCAAGACTAGCGAATGGTTATGCAAATCCATTAATATATGCTCCAATATTCATTACAAACTAATTTATAGCAATTCCTAACCCCAATTGGAAAGTTGCCCAAAATGCCCTCGGGCCCACGTGCCCGGAATCCAAAAATTTTCGAAGATAAAATTTACCCATAACCTTAGGAACTCAAATATATTATTTTCTCTTAATTCCATACTCAAATCGTGGCTAAAATCCAAGATTATAATTTTCTAGGTTTTCCACCAAAACCCCAATTTATATACAAATTTTCATACTTAAATCCATGTATAAACCTTGTATTTAACTCAAAGCTAGCGTAAATTACTTACCTCTTGACAAGTGACGAAGATGGCATCCCCAAGCTGCTTCCCATCGACTTCAATGGAAGCAAAATGGGGTTGAAATGAACTCAACCCCGAACATAAAACGTCCTCACTGCCCTAGTTGCTTCCTCTTCTGCGGCTTTTTGTGCGCTTCTGCGGATGTTGCTTCTGCAATTTTTAGCCGCTTCTGCTGCTTGGGCTAAATGGGAGCGGACCGCTTCTGCGGTCTGGGGTCCGCTTAAGCAGAACCGCTTCTGCGGTCCCTGGGCCGCTTCTGCGATGCCTGGGCTGCTCCATGCCAGTCGCTTTTGCGGCTTCTCCTTCGCTTCTGCGGGGCAGCTTCTGCGTTCCCAAATTCGCAGAAGTGGAAATACTAGAAGCAGCAGCCCCCAGCCTTCTCAAAAATCAAATTTTGATCCGATAACCACCCGGAACTCACCCGAGGCCTCCAGGACCCCAACCAATCATACCAACTAGTACCCAAACACATTATAGACCTGCTCGAGGCCTCAAATCACATCAAACAATGCTGAAACAAACAATCACAACCGGATTCAAGTTTTATAAACTTTGAACTTTTCAACTTCTATTTCCGATGCTTAAACCAATCAAATCACGTCCGATTGACCTCAAATTTTGCAACCAAGTCATATTTGACATTACGGACCTACTCCAACTTCCAGAATTGGATGTCGACTCTGATATCAAAAAGTCAACCTCCGGTCAAACTTCCCAAAATATTCAAATTTCTATCTTTAGCCAAATGGCTTCAAAATGACCTATGGACCTCCGAATTCACTTCCGATCATGCTCCCAACGCCAGAATCACCATACGAAGCTATTCCCATATTCGAAATCCCAAACGGATAGCGATAACACTGAAATACACTTCAATCCAAACTTAAGAAATTCCTTCTAAAATGCTAACTTCCACAATAGGCGCCAAAATGCTCCCGGGTTATCCAAAATCCAATCCGGGCACACGCCCAAGTCCGAAATCATCATACGAACATGCTGGAACCTTCAGATCCTAATTCCGAGGTTGTTTACCCAATATTTCAATCCTAGTTCATTCTTTAAACTTTAAGCTTCTTAAATGAGAATTTTCATTCAAATTTAACTCTGATCTTCCTGAATTTAAATTCCGACCACGCGAACAAGTAATAATACTCGAAATGAAGCTATTCATGGCCTCCGACTGCTGAACAGAGTGCTAGTACTCAAAACAAACGGTCGGGTCATTACAATCCTCGATAAACTCTTAGTTTCCTACTTGAGCAAGTACTTTATGTGTGCTTGCGGCGCATGGATGATTCGCGAGTAGGATATGTGTTTATTTATTGAACGGGCCAAATACCTCGGTGAGAATACATGCATCTATGGTTCGTGCCGCTTGACCCTCGGCAGTGCACAGTTTACATTGCTGTTAGAGTGGGTCGTTGCCTCGGTGTGATTTGCGCATGTTTATCTGTTGTTTGAAAACTGTAAATTCGCAATTGGCCCTATGTGTCTTGATATAAACTGATAAGATAATAAACAATAAACCTTGGAGGCCCTTGATTTTTTATTGAAGGTGTTTACCTGGTTTCTGGCTTCATAATTAGAACTTATATATAAATCCATGATTATCCTCGCACTTATAAAATATTGTTAATTGACCTCTAGTGAGTGTCGAAATTGGCCATCTCGTCACTACCCCTTCAGGATTAGGCGGGATACTCACTGAGTACACGTTGATTACGTACTCATACTACACTTCTGTGCATTTTTGTTGCACAGGTATATATACCTCTAGTAGCCTATTGGGCATAGCAGCATGGATGACGCTAGGACTAGGTGAGTTGTATCATTTGAGGTGACCTTAGCTAGGGTAGTCACTTCCAGTGTACTATATTTACTTTCTGTCCACTGTATTCCGAACGGATGTTGTATTTTATTTCTCTTATCAGTAGTTGCTTATGTACTTGTGACACCGGGTTTCTGGGATGGTTTTCAACGGATTTTTACTAATTGTTATTATTTAAATTTTAATTCAAGTTGTGAGCTTTTATTTATGAAAATGGAAGGAAAAAGCTTATATTTTCAAAAGTATTAAAAGAGGAATTAATCGATAAGTTAGTTGGCTGGCCTGATAGAGGTGTCTAGAGCCACCATGACCCTTAGTGGATTTTGGGTCATGACAACATGGTATCAGAGCACTAGGTTCCCGTCGGTCTCATGACTCATGAGCAAGTCTAGTAGAGTCTCACGATCGGTATGGAGATATCTATACTTGTCCTCAGGAGGCTGCAGGACTGTTAGGAGTACTTTCCTTATTGATTTCCTTATCATGCGGTTCGATTCCTTTGAGGCTTATGCCTTTGATTCCTTTCCACTCAATCTTACGCGAAGCGAGCGCTTGTTATAAATCAAAAATTGAAGGATTGTAGTGGCACTACAAATGTGGTGCGGGATGATTTTTTCCGGTATAGTTGATTGGACTATTATAGTCGCATTATAGAGGGATATTATATTGTTTCAGCTCAGTAACGGAACTTCTAAGAGCCTTGAGGCTAGGCACAGGTTGCAATAATGCTTATGAGTTTTTATTCCGCAGTATTGTTGTGGTGGTAGGGTGTTTGCCCACGTGTCAAGGCAGTGAATGAATTGAAGGGAGGTTTACTTAGTGTGCAATCAGAGGGATTCAGTATTTTATTCCCGGCAGGGGAAAGTCAATCGAACCAAGGATGTTCAGATGTGGACCGGTGGAAGTAATGAATCATGGTAATTGCAAATGTGGCAGAGTTCTCCTCTATATGGGGGTGCTGTGGTCCTAACTGAATGCTCTAAGTTTGTCGATGTTATGATCTGCTACCATTCGCCTTATGACGGGATATTGTGAAATACCATTGAAGATACAACTATCAAGTATCGTAGGGTGCGGTGGTTCAGAATTGAATCAGTATTGCAAATGTTGACAGTTCGATAAAGATGACCTTCAGAAGGGTTTAAGTCAGTAGCAATTTGTGGGTTCAAGTTCTATGAGGATGAATTTTATTAAGGCAACAACTGAGCAGCAAAAGACGAAAAAGACATGTAGGAAGTGCCAGACAGAGTATTAATCTTCTAAAAGGTCAGGCTTAGGGAGCACAGGCCGAGCAGTTGATTAAAAAAGTGAGTTTGCCCAAAGTGGGAAAGCAGCGGAGCTGCGTAAGGGCTTGGTAATGAGAAAACTATGCACCTTAAGGGAGTCTGGAATGACTTGAGAATATTAGTACTTGGTTATTGGCGTCTTTGGATCTAATTTGAAGCAGGGACTCTTGTGCAGCCGGGGATTTAATATAAAGGAAAGGAGCCGCTTAAATAAAGGGAGATGTAGCGTGACTTTGAAGTGGAAGGATGTTGTCGCACATTTAATGAATGTCCACGAAGGGTAAGTGAACTGGTACATCTGAGGAGTAAGCTTGGGCTCAAGAGAGTTATTCCCTATGAGCAGTTTGGCGGTCGTGTGGTTGCGAGGCTTATGCAAAGAGATCTACGAGTTATGCAGCAAAGGGAACTATTGTGTGGATGTTGCTAAATTATTTAGAGTATCAAATTGGGTTTCTATGGTGAGATATCGAGAATGCTGGTGATTGATTGTGCAAAGTTGTGTCAACAAGAGGTTAAGAATCATGGTGAACTCTAGAGTTTCATAACAGTGGCTTCAAGCTAAGTAGGAGAGCCCCACCACCTATGACTGGGTTTCATGGGTAACTACTCGTGAGGTTTCTAGTTATTTGCATACTAAGGGGTTATCCCAGCTGTGGAAAAAATAATATACCGTAAGCAGTAATTAGAGCAAAGGAATTATTAAAGATGTGCTGTGGTTGACCTTATGGGCTCATGTTTGAACTTGGGAAAGGATTCAGGATTTATGCCTTGTATAGAAGCAGGTTTATAGGGGAGTGATTCTGCAAGGTGCTTCGTTGAGAGGGTATAATGTGCTAGAAAATTTATGGAGTTGATTATATTCGGGACCAAGTCAAAGGGGTGGCTCTCAGCAATGGTCTCTAGCAGATTCAAAGAGATAAAGTGTGGTGCCTAATGAATTTGAGCCTATGAATACAGTTAAAGATCAAGATTTGTAACAGCTCGTGAGAGGGTGCCCAGAATGTTCTATGATAATTTGACTTGTGGTGTAGCATTTGAGAAATATGAAATAGTTCGTAGGATTTGAGACAACATGGTCTCATGACTCAAGGCCACTCGGGGTGAGTATAAAGGGAGTATTTTATTTGTTGAAGAGAGTTAGCATTATCACCTAGGAAATCAAGGATTAATTTGAAGGAAATAGATTGACTATTCATGGTTGAGTTTGGCATGTTAGGGTCTGTGATTAGTTCATTCAGCGTGATCAAGTTATGCGTATGATTTATGGCGGTACGAGTGAGGTTTGTCGGCCACCGTAATTGATGTTATTCAAAAGCATTCTGTTGTTATGGCTTGTTAAGTGGAAGAGAATTCTGGAAGGACTACGGTGGCCTGGACCACTACTTAGGGATTTGCATATCCTACGGTTATGGAAATTCACTTGTGTGTTCTATGATTCTCCTGAAGGGAGTTAAGTGAAAAGTTCTTATGTGATGAAGTTTTAAAATATTAATGATTTCGGATTTACGATGAAAAATCATGTTTTATCGTGTATGAGCATGTTGTGTGTAGTGAGTAGCATAGAAATTCGAAGTGAGGATTAAGGTTGCAGTTTGGTGTTGGCAAGGATGTCACGGGCTCGGATGAGCAAAGAAAGGGATGAATGATTAAATTGATATTGTATTCAGCTTCACCTGAGATCGATGTGTTATGAAAAAGGCTTTGCATCCTGGTTAAGGATTCTTGATCGTTTTTCAGTGTTAGTGTGATTGATGGTTTAGATGTGCGGACCCGTCATTTATTTTGGAAGATTGTGGGAGCGTGTCCCACGAAAAGATTGTATAAGCGTGACATGTAGTCCCTTGATTGACTAAAGATTTAGACCAGGTATGGGGATTGTGGTAATAACATTAATTTGAGAATTTAGGCCTGGAGGGCACTTAGTTTACTGGGTTATGAACCGAGGAGGTTGCTTCGGTTATGATGGTTGTTCTCATGTGTTATGAGGAAAAAGGAAGTTACTATGAACCTTTGAAAGGTGGTTAGCCAAGTGGGCGCAATCAGAAATCGACTTGAGATCAATGGATTGATTTATATGTAAACAGGGCTTTATACCAAGCTAGTTGTGTACGTCTCAGCGAGCGTCCCTTATGGAGGGACAGTCGGGGTGATATTTTAGCATCAGTTATCCCAGGTAATGATGTATGGCACTGTATGAGTTGCATGGTTTGGTAAATTCTTATGTGTTAAGGTTCCGCGTGGCGATGATTTTATGTGAACGGAATGGCTCTTGAGATTTAGATATTGCATCGCACCTTTGTTGTGCTTGAGTTTTGTAGCCTATACCGCTATGTGTTTACTCATGGATGGTATTATGCATTTAGAGTTCTTGTGTCCGTAATTCGATAATTTTTATTGTAATGAGTAGATTTAGCTCGAAGTGCAATCTCTTTATGTGAGTTCTACGCATTGATTGGGTGGCACGCCGCCATGGGTATGTTATTTGGATTGGGTGTTATACTGCCATGGTTATGTTGTGAGGATTGGCTGGCACGCCGCTATGGGTATGTTATTTGGATCGGGTTGCGCGCCGTAACAGTGTGATGTCGTATGTTATTTGGATCGGGTTGCGCGCCGTAACAGTGTGATGTCGAGTTTGGAGTAGTATATGCTATCTTGTGTGTTTCGCTTCCTATTTTCTAAGGAAAGTGCGTAGTAGCGCGGGAGTTAGGTTCCTCCCAGAGTTCATTTTCCTTTTGCATCGCGTTCGAATTGGTGGCCTATTGGCGCATGGTAGAATCATATGAGATTTTAACAATTTCTGGGGTGGCTTATTGCCTGAGCAGTTGTATCAGATTAGACGAGATCCCTTGATCTAGGATTCTGTGCAATCCAGCTATATGAGGCATGATATGGAGATAAGGCCATTATTGGGTTCAGAATGGGGTGAAGGTTTTGTCAGGAGTATAGACCTAATGTTTTGTCGACTCGTTAGTTGATTATGAATGTTGGTACATCTCTTCCATCATGGCGGTATGGTAAAGGTTAGAGTAAGACCTGTATACGTCAAGGGGTGCAATGGGAGCACCAGATTTGTAGGATTCTGACTAAGTGGATCAGAAAAAGATTATTGTGGCACTACGAGTGGGTAATGCAAAGTGTGAATTTAACAAAGTTATGCAATCGTGTTTGAGTACAGCGTGTAGTGATTGATATGGTGATCGTATGTTGGAAACAGTCCTGGCATAGAATTCCGGATGTTTGAATTGGGCTCTAAGGCTTAATTGCTTGAATAAAAGGGAATATGTTTAGAATTTATCAAGCTAGTGTGCTCAGCTAAGTTGTGGTAGCACGGGAAGGTGCATGAGGTGCTAAACACTGATTTTAGACTACTTCGGTGTAGTTCTCAGCACATTCGATGACGAACGTATGTTTAAGTGGTAGAGAATGTAACGACCCGACCGGTCATTTTGAGCCCTAGCACGTCATTCAGTGGTCTGAGGCCATGAACAACTTCATTTCAGGTATTATGACTTGTGCGCGTGGTCAGAATTGAATTTCGGGAAGTTCGGAGTTGATTTGGGAGGAGAATTCTCATTTCGGAAGCTTAAAGTTGAAAGAATGAACTAGGATTGGAATTTTGAGTAAACGACCTCGAAATTGGGATCAGAAGGTTCCAACAGATTCGTATGATGATTTCGGACTTAGGCGTATGCCCGGATTGGGTTTTGGATAACCCGGGAGCGTTTTGGCACCTATTGTTGAAGTTAGCATTTTAGAAGGAATTTCTGAAGTTTGTCTTGAAGTGCATTTCAGTGTTATCAATGTCCGTTTGGGATTCCGGGTCTGGTATGTCACGCCCCAAACTCGAGGGACATGACTGGCACTCGACTGGGTATCCCCAGTCAAGCGGACCTGGGTGCCTTTCCTAACCCATGAGCTACCCCTTGTTTTCCTTATTCAATATTCCATGAACTAGCCATATAATTAATTTAGATCACATTTTTCAAAACATACATACATAATAGTTAGTGAAATTACCAATTCGTTGTCGAACAATTGAAACCTGGATATACATAAGCTTCTAACCCACATCCACTGTCTACGGAGCCTCTAAAGATACAACGGGATAATACAGTACTTGCCGGTAACAAGGCTCCGGCTATACCTTACACAACAGCAAAATAAAACTACGAAAACAAGCGGCCTGAGCCACATAGGGCCCCGAGAGGAATGGGGCTCACCAAAACAACTGACGGAAGGCGAAGAGGGAGCTACGATCGGTGGTCTGGAGTACCTGCTGTAGATCCACCTACAATCATAACACGAATGTAGCGCCCCCGGCAAATGGGACGCCAGTACACTTGAATTGTACTGGTATGTATAACAAACTTTGCGCCAAGTGAACTCAAGCCACAGACAAGTAAGTAACAATAACAGAACAACAATCAAATCCATAAAGAAAGAACAATCAAGCCAAACAAGTTTTACAAACTCTCCTGTTTCCCCTTCCACATTTCCACATCAATAGATTTCACATTTTTGCT
>MU740750.1:233935-255215 GCA_026770625.1 Nicotiana glauca
CAACCCTTCTTTACACAAATTCTTTACTCCCTCCCAACTACTCTTACTAGATTTTAGGTTTTAATAAACATGTATGAGTGTTTCAACCCATATTATCAAGAACTAATGCATGAGACTTTCCCCTTCTCAATAAATCTGAAAGTTAATGAAAATGGGGTAGGGATTGTATATGTAGAAATGGAGATGAAGACACTTGCTTTAAAATTTCCCGGACTAGATAATTTGAGGAACAAATTTTGAAGAAAAATGAACTTTCTCTCAGGAACCCCTCCTCCCTTTCTCTTGTTTTGTTCAGAAAATATGTAAAAAAAAAAATGAGGGGTTAGGGTATTTTATTAGAAAGGGGGTCGGGTTTTAAATTTTAGAAAATAGTAGCCCGAGCAAGATCTGCGGTCATACTATGCGATCGCCAAACTGGAATGCGGCCCGCATATTGGACCGCAGAACTGACCCCAATCACTGAACATCTCTGCCTCGGTATGCGGTGGAAATGCGATCCGCATTCTGATTATGCGGTCGCATAATGGACCGCATTTATAACATCAACTTAGACTAACTCTCTGATTAACTATGCAGTAGGAATACGGTCCGCATACAGATTATGCGATCGCATAATGGACCGCATTATCAACTTCAATTTTGACAATTCTTCTGCTTCACTCTGCGGCAGAAATACGATACGCATAGCTGATATGCGACCGCATTCTGGACCGCAAAAATGGAAATTTTCTGGAAAATTGATTCTTTTGATTTTTAAGAGCTTAGATCACTACCAAGGATCCGAACCGCGGCGATTCTACCCATTCCTAACACATATTCGGAGTCGACACCACGAGTTACTAAGTTTTGAGACCAAAAATTATTTACGGGGCCTTACATTCTCCCCCACTTAAAATCATTCGTCCTCGAATGAGGATTTTGAAAATCAATTGGTTTTTGAAAGGCATGATATGAAGACTCTCAAAATTTTCACTAACTCCCATATTCTAGAAAAATTTTGCCAGAGTTTCCTTTGTAATATGGACATATCCACCTGTTAGAGAGCCCCCGAAATATATTCAGAAGCTCCATTACACAATTACAACTATCTCTATAGCTTGTACACAATTCATTATCTCAACAATTGCACATATTCTATCACTTGCTACATTTTGCACATAAACTAGTCACTTCAATGAGTCCCACATAATTTAATTGCTTCAACATACTACATGCATATAAATAAACCATTATCAATCTATACCACCATTAGTTGTTTACTTATCACATGAGTCTTTATAAAACTTCCATTTGCCAAAGGGAGGTTCACATGATTCGAGACAATCACAACACACATAGCCCTTGCACAGCTTGGGGAATTTCAAGAGTAAAGAATTTAGGAAAGAACCAATTTGAACACAGTATTAGTTTTGTTTTAGAGATAAGAGTTCACAAGATTTCTACTAGAGACTTGCTCAAACAGATGTGGGTATTTTTCCTTCATTTCTTTTTCTGTTTCCCACGTGGCTTCCTCAACTTGTTGACTTTGCCATAACACTTTAATAGAGGCAACTTCTTTATTTCTCAACTTACGGACTTGCCTATCAAGAACGGCAACTGGAACTTCTTCATATGACAAGTCTTCATTAACCTCGATAGTCTCGACTGACACGATGGTGGATGGATCTCCAACCACTTTCTTCAACATGGACACATGGAACACCGGGTGTACTAATGACATTTCAGGAGGCAATTCCAGCCTATAAGCCACCTGCCTTACCCGTTTGAGTGATCCGATAAGGTCCGACATACCTAGGACTCAACTTCCCTTTCTTCCCGAATTGCATGACTCCCTTCACAGGAGATACCCTCAAGAACACCCAATCATCAACTAGAAATTCCAAATCTCTTCGGCGAACATCCGCATAGGATTTCTAGCGACTCTGAGAAGTTTTAATCCTTTACTGAATGACTTTAACTTTCTACATAGCCTGGTACACAAGATCTGGCCCTAGCAATTCTGCTTCACCCACTTCAAACCACCCAATTTGAGACCTACACCTTCTTCCGTACAATGCCTCAAATGGGGCCATCTGAATGCTAGCATGAAAGTTGTTATCGTAAGAATATTCTATAAGTGGTAAGTGGTCATCCCAACGACCTTTGAAATCCAAGACCCAAGCCCGCAACATATCCTCAAGCGTCTGAATAGTCCGTTCGGCCTGACCGTCGGTCTGCGGATGGAAAGCTGTGCTGAGATTCACCTGAGTACCCAAACCTTGCTGAAATTTCTTCCAAAAAATTAGTTGTGAACTGGGCCCCTCGATTCGAGATAATAGAAAGTGGAGTGCCATAAAGCCTTACTATCTTCTTGATATACAACCTAGCATATTGTTCCGCAGCATCGGTGGACTTGACTGGCATGAAGTGAGCTGATTTGGTGAGTCGATCCACTATTACCCAAATTGAGTCGAACTTGCGCTGAGTGCGAGGTAACCCTACCACGAAATCCATGTTGATCATCTCCCATTTCCACATTGGTATTTCCATAAGCTGAGTTAACCCACCAGGCCGCTGATGCTCAGCCTTCACTTGCTGACAATTCGGATATTTAGATTCAAAGTTCGCCACACCCCCTTTCATACCGTTCCACCAATAAATCTCCTTGAGACCATGATACATTTTCGTAGAACCTGGGTGCACGGAATACCTGGAATTATGAACCTCCGCCATCACCCTCTCCCGAAGCTTATCCACATCCGGGACATATAGCCTACCTTGACACCGCAATACACCATCCTCGCCGCCGAGTGAAAATGCCGAAGTGTTGTTATTCAAAACTGCTTACTTCATCTGAGCCAATGTTGGATCCATAAACTGCTTTTCCTTGACCTCCGCTACGAGAGACGATTTTGCTCTATTATGCACCACAACATTCCCCTCGTCTGATGTCGATAAGCAAACTCCTAAACTGGCCAATTGATAAATCTCCCGAGCCAAGAGCTTGTGATTCATTCCCAAATGAGCCAAACTACCCATAGATTTCCGACTGAGAGTGTCGTCCACCACGTTTGCCTTCTATAGATGGTACAAAGTGTTCATATCATAATCGTTGAGCAACTCTAACCACCGATGCTGCCTTAAATTCAGTTCCTTCTTCTTGAACAAATACTGGAGACTCTTGTGGACTGAGAACACATCCACATGGACCCCATAAATATAATGCCGCCATATTTTCAAAGCAAACACAACTGCCAGAAGCTCCAAATCATGCGTCGGATAATTCTTCTCGTGATTATTAAGCTGCCTCGAAGAATACGCTATAATCTTCCCATATTGCATCAACACACATCCCAAACCAACCCTGGAGGTATCGCAATAAACCACAAATCCTTTTGTGCCTTCTCGCAAGGCAAATATTGGCGCTGAGGTCAACCTTGACTTCAGTTCCTGAAGACTTTTCTCACAAGCGTCGGACCGTTGGAACCTAGCTGCTTTCTGCGTCAATTTAGTCAATGGGGGAGGCGAGGGTTGAGAATCCCTCCACAAACCTCCGATAATACCCTGCTAAACCCAAGAAGCTAAGAATCTCCGTCGGGGTCGTGGGTCTAGGCCAATCCTTCACTGATGCAATCTTCTGGGGGTCTACCTGAATCCCTTCACTGGAAACAACATGACCCAAAAAGGTAACGGACCTCAACCAAAACTCACATTTCGAAAATTTAGCATATAATTGGTGCTAACGAAGAGTCTGCAATACTGCTCTGAGGTGATTAGCATGATCCTCCCTGCTCCGTGAATAAACAAGGATGTCGTCAATGAAAACAATCACTAAGGAGTCTAGAAATGGCTTGAAAACCCGATTCATAAGGTCCATGAAAGCTGTCAGGGTGTTGGTTAGCCCAAAAGACATGACCAAGAATTCGAAGTGACCTTAGCGGGTCCTGAAGGCGGTCTTAGGAATGTCCAGCTCTCTGATCTTCAATTGGTGATACTCGGACCGCAGATTAATTTTGGAGAAGAACTTTGCACCTTGCAATTGGTCGAACGAATCATCTATCCGAGTCAAAGGATATTTATTCTTGATGGTGACTTTGTTAAGTTGTCGATAATCAATGCACATCCGAAACGACCCATCCTTCTTTCTGACAAAAAAATCGGAGCACCCCATGGCGACACACTCGGTCGTATGAACCCCTTCTCTAATAAATCCTTCAGCTGCTCTTTTAACTCTCTTAACTCTGTTGGCGCCATTCTGTATGGTGGAATAGATATTGGCTGAGTATCCGGCAATACATCAATCCCGAAATCAATCTCCCTATCTAGCGGAATCCCTGGAAGCTCATCCGGAAACACTTCAAGAAACTCATTTACAACTGGCACAGACTCGGGGACAGACACTTCTGAGGTGGTGTCCGCCACCCGGACCAACTGATATATACACCGCTTGTTTATCATCTTCTATCCATTCCTAACACATATTCGGAGTCGACACCACGAGTTACCAAGTTTTGAGACCAAAAATTATTTATGGGGCCTTACATGGGAATAGCTCTGTATGGTGATTCTAGAGTGAGGAGCGCGATCGGAAGTGAATTAGGAGGTTCGTAGGTCATTTTGAAGCCATTTGGCTAAAGATAAAAATTTAAAGGTTTTTGGGATATTTGACCGGAGGTTGACTTTTTGATATCGGGGTCGGAATCTAATTTCAAAAGTTAGAGTATGTCCGTAATGTCAAATATGATTTGTGTGCAAAATTTGAGGTTAGTCAGACGTGATTTGATAGGTCTAAACATCGGAAATAGAAGTTTGAAATTTCAACGTTCATTAAGCTTGAATTGGGGTGTAATTCATAATTTTAGCATTGTTTGATATGATTTGAAGCCTCGAGCAAGTCTGTAATGTGTTTTGGGATTGGTCGGTATGTTTGGTCGGGGTCCTTGGGGCCTCGGGTGGATTCCGGATGGTTAACGGATCAATTTTCGCCTCGTGAGGACTGCTGGTTTGCTGGTATATGTGCAGCAGATTTTTACTCTATGCGATCACAAGAGAGAGTATACGATCGCATTGAGCAAGAGTTGAGGGGGCTGGAATTGGTCTATGCGATCGCAATAGGCTGAATGCGATCATAGAAGAAGGAGACCTGGGCCTATGCGATTGCAGTGTTATTTCATGCGAACGCATATGAGGAATTTGGAGGCAGCAGATTTACCCTATGCGATCGCGGGGCTGTGATTGCAATCGCATAGAAGGGTCGTCTGGGCAGTGATCTTTTAAAATCGAGTTTTGGCTCATTTAACCTCATTTTCTTCCATGGGAGCCGACTTGGAGCAACTTTTGAGTGCCATTTTTGTCACCAAGCTTTAGGTAAGTGATTTCTACTGGTTTTGAGTTAAATACAAGTTAATATACGGATTTAGACATTTAAATTAGTATAAATTTTAGGCTTTGGTTGGAAACCTAGGAAATTAGAAATCTTGGATTTTGGTCACAATTTTGAGTATGGAATTAAGAGAAAATCATATATTTGAGTTCCTAAGGTCATGGGTAATCTTTATCTTCAAATAATTTCGAATTCCGGGCACGTGGGACCGAGAGCATTTTGGTCACTTCACTAAGAGGAGTTGGTATTTTATATAATTTGAATTGTTAATGAATATTTGAGCATATATTAATGGATTTGCATGACCGTTGGCTAGTTTTGGAGCGTGGTGAATCAAGTAGAATCTTCGGAAGGGCGGAGAATGCCGGTAATGAGTCTTCGGAGCGAGGTGAGTCTCCTTTCTAATCTTGTGAGGGGGAATTTACCCCATAGGTGAGTTAAATTTTGTTATGTGCTCCTATTTGTGGGGGCTGCGTATGCACGAGATGACGAGAGTCCGTGCGTAGCTACTATTATGCTATTGTTCGGGTAGTCTAGGACCCAAAAAGCATGTTATACTTGGATTAACTGTGAACCCATTGATAGTTTGAATTGTTTAAATCACCTTGAATTGGTAAAGGAATTTAAAAAGAGATTTAATATTAATTTTCCCTGAAATGTTAAAAAGAGAAATTTGTCTATTTGGATGATTATCCTCGATAAACTCTTAGTTTCCTACTTGAGCAAGTACTTTATGTGTGCATGCGTCGCATGGATGATTCGCGAGTAGGATATGTGTTTATTTATGGAACGGGCCAAACGCCTCGGTGAGAATAGATACATCTATGGTTCGTGTCGCTCAACCCTCGGCAGTGCACAGTTTACATTCCTGTTGGAGCAGGCCGTCGCCTCGGTGTGATTTGTGCATGTTTATCTGTTGTTTGAAAATTGTAAATGTGCAATTGGCCCTACGTGGCTTGATATAAACTGATAAGATAATAAAGAATAAACATTGGAGGGGCTTGATTTATTGTTGAAGGTGTTTACCTATTTTCTGGCTTCACAATTAGAACTTTTATATAAATCCATGATTATCCTCGCACTTATAGAATATTTTTAATTGACATCTAGAGAGTGTTGAAGTTGGTCATTTCGTCTCTACCCCTTCGGGATTAGGCGGGATACCCACTGAGTAAACGTTGATTACGTACTCATACTACACTTCTGTGCATTTTTGTTGCACAGGTATATATACCTCTAGCAGCCTATTGGGCATAGCAGCATGGATGATGCTGGGACTAGGTGAGCTGCATCATTCAAGGCGACTGCAGCTAGGGTAGTCCCTTCCAGTGCACTGTATTTACTTTCCATCCACTGTATTCCGGATGGATGTTGATTTTATTTCTCTTATCAATAGTTGCTCATGTACTTGTAACACCGGGTTTCTGAGATGGTTTTCAACGGATTTGTACTAATTGTTATTATTTAAATTTGAATTTAAGTAGTGAACTTTTATTTATGAAAATGGAAGGAAAAACATTAGATTTTCAAAAGTATTAAAAGAGGAATTAATCGATAAGTTAGTTGGCTGGCCTGACAGAGGTGTCCGGCGCCACCACGACCCTTAGTGGATTTTGGGTCGTGACATTACATTTGAAAATCAATATAGAAACAACCAATTAGAAACCAATATCCCTCTTGTTGAAATTCGAGAAACCTTTCACATAATTTAATGATTCAAAACTAATATTCTTCAACGAAAAAATATAATACCCTTCAATGTTGGGTTGACTGTAGCTAAATGAAAAGGTTTCAACTATACCCTTCAATTCCCAAAAGTGCTAAATTAAAATTAATGATAGCAATTGTATAACCAATATTTTGTTATTTTTTTATGTCCATTTATACAATTTGACTCTTCAAACAAACATTCTTCAGAAAGAAAAGGGAAAAATAACTTTTTTTTTAATATTAACACATTTTTGTGATGTTTCTTTGTATAGCATGTATGTTTACTTCATTATATATGTAAGTAAAATTTAACTTGATTAAACTTTTTTTTGTTATTTGAATAAACATAGACATGTATCCTATATATTATATTTATTTTAAAAGAAATCTGCTTTATTCAAATCTAGCTATAGTGTTTTAAGGAACTATAATATTTGGATTTTAGATGTGAAAGAGTTTAGAATTATATGGAGTAATTTTTTTCTATTTTGCCAGAGGAAAAGTAGTATTTAAATACTTATAAAATATTAACAAAAGTTCTTAACATGATTGCATATGATCATTAACTGAATTAAGCATGATAACAAAAGATAAATTTCTTTTTATTTTTATTTTCATTCAAATTTTAAAACTCTATCTATAAAATTCAAAATTATCTTTTAATTCATTATACATATAACAACAACAATAACAACATATATAACAACAACAATAACAACATACCCAGTAAAATTCCACTAGTGAGGTATGGGAAGAGTAAAGTGTACACAGACCATACTCCTACCCCGAAAAGGGCAGAGAGGTTGTTTCCAGGAGAATCTCAGCTCAACAGGAGACGCAATGCTATCAAAAGGAAATACGAGAAAAGACATGTAACAATAAAAGATACCAGAAAGAAAATAACTACAACAAATAAGTGAAAGGACAATAACACAAAACTATGCAAAACAACAATGTGAATAAAATAAAGACCGTTAACAAACCTAAACGAATCTCTATTAGACTACCCAGTACAAAGAGGGAAGAACTCTCGACTACCCCCTAGTATATCTCCCTAATGCTCGACCTCCACATGCTCCTATCAAGAGCCATATCCTCGGAAATCTGAAGCCGCTCCATGTCCTGCCTGATCACCTCGTCCCAATACTTCTTAAGCCGTCCTCTGCCTCTTCTCGTACCTGCCTGTCACGACCCGGATTTATCCCACCATCGGGCGTCGTGATGGCGCCTACTAACGTAGCTAGGCCGGCCAAACAATACAACATTTCTCTATCCACCCTCAACAATATAATATTCTAAAAATAATTAAATAACTGCGGAAGACTTTAGTTTTAACAAAATGATATAAAAGTGCGGAAGTTTCAACATACACCTCTACCCAGTATCTGGTGTCACTACTCATGAACTGCTAAGAATTTACTAAACACAACCGTTCGAAAGAAATATAATATTGTTTGTCTCGAATACATGAGATAACAGACTGAATATAAAGATAGAGGAGACACCGGGTCCTGCGGACGCCTTCAAGGCTACCTCGTGTCTCGCTGAGCAGAATGCCAAACCTCAAACTACTGCTGCTACTGCTGCCCGAAACCTGTATCTGCGCAAAAGAGCGCAGAGTGTAGAATCAGCACAACTGACCCCATGTGCTGGTAAGTGCCTGGCCTTACCCCGGCGAAGTAGTAACGAGGCTAGACAGGACCTACCACAATTAACCTATGCAAATATAATATACAAGTGCGAGAAAACAATAATAAAATAATACAAAGTAAAGCTGGGAGGGGACATGCTATCGGGGAGTACTAGATGAAAATGGAACATTGAAAACAACATCAGATCTACTCTGTGTTTCATGATGCATATGTTTACAGTGGACGGCGCGCCACATGATCCCATAATGTATAACATAAGTGGACGGCGTGCCACACGATCCCATAATGTATAACATAAGTGGACAGCGCGCCACACGATCCCTTTCCATATATTACGTGGTAGGCGTACCACTCGCTCCCGTTTCTCCGTGCACAATGTCACCGGCATCTCAGGCCAATAATAATAATCAATATAAGTTGTGGTCGGCGTACCACTCGTTCCCAATTCATATTTCATAGGTGGATGGTGTGCCACACGATCCCATATTGTAATTCATAAGTGGTCAGAGTGCCACACGATTCCATAATATAATTCATAAGTGGTCGCTGTGCCACACGATCCCATAATATAATGAATAACACTGATAATCTCTCCAAAGGAGGTCCCATTAGGGAAAAACATCAACATAACAGTTAAACCCGGTAAGGGTATAGCTAGCAGCCCAACTATCCCGGCAAGGGAGAATTCAATTGTAACAGTCTACTCGTCCCGGCAAGGGAATCATTGCTTCACAAACTCTTTTAGTTCATTTCGTTCTTATCCAACACTTTACATGGAAGTTATCAATTTAAAAAGACAGTTGCATCATATCTTTCAAATTAAAAGCATTTAAGACTCACGGTCATGCTAGACATCGGTGTATAGATACTCGTTACCATGCCTAAACACCGTACTCGATCATTTAGCAAATAGCAATCAAAACACTCTAATCCTATTCCCTCAAGCCAAAGCTAGATCAAACACTTACCTTGGTCCGAAAATAGCAATCAAGCCTCTAACACCGTCTTTCCTCTAGAATTCAACTCCGAAACAACGATATCTAGCCATAATTAGTTCAATATTATCAATAAGAGCTCAAAAACATGATCACATAGTCTAGCAATAGAATTTCCATCATTCTTCCAAAAATAGCAAAATCCGACACCGGCCCACATGGTCCAAACTCGAGGCTCGGACCAAATTCCAATCACCCATAACCCTACGAGTTCAAATATATAATTTGTTTTAAGATTCGAACCCAAATTGAGGTTGAATTGCCCAAAATCCCAAAAACCCTAGTTCTACCCAAATCCCCCATTTTCTACCTTGAATTCATGCTTTGGGGCTAGGAAGTTAATGATTCATGGAAGAAATTAAGAGGAAAAGGAGTTAAGAATACTTACCCAAGAGATTATGTAGAAGAAATGGTTGAGAATCATTTATGGAGAGTTTTATGCAAGAGCTCGTGTGAGAAATTTGAGAGAAACCCGTAATGGAACAGTGCTGGAATTAAATATTTCTCTGAAGAAATTTAAACCTACGCGAACACGTGATGAGGCCGCGTTCGCGATGAAGAAGGGCAGGCAGGCTTCGCGTTCGTGTGGTCAGGTCACAAACGCGTAGAAGAAAAATGTGGGCTCTTCACTTGGCTTATGCGAACGTGGAGAGGAACCGCGAACGCATAGAAGAAACTGGTTGGGGTTCCTCGGTAAGCCTATGCGAACGTGGAGAGGGATCGCGAACGCGAAGGAGCGGAGGGACTGAACTATGCGAACGCGACTGTGGGTCGCGAACGCGTAGGGCAAAATGGTCTGCAACACTTCTAAATTTTTCTGGTGTGTTTTTAAGTCCTAAAACATCCCGAACCAACCCCGAAATCACTCCCGAGCCCTCGGGGCTCCCAACCAAACACACATACTAACTCAATATCATCCTACAAACTTGCTCGAGCGATCGAATCGCTAAAATAACATCAAAATCAAAGAATCAACCCCCAAAACTCATAATTTTCATTTCAAAGTTCATAACTTCCAACTTTAGCTATATAGGTTCGAAACACGTCAAACGACGTTCGATTCTGACCAAATTTCACAAAAAGCGCTTAACGTATATTTAAGACCTGTGCCGGGCATCGGAACCAAAATACGAGCCCAATACCTATATTTTCTAGCTCATTTTCATTTCTATTTTTCCTTAATAATTTCATAAAAACAATTTAACTGAAAAATTCTTTTACCGGGGTTCTGGACCTCGAATTTCGACTCCGGGCACATGCCCGAGTCCCATATTTTTCTACGGACCTCCCGGGACCATAACATCACGGTTCCGGGTCCGTTTACCCAAAATATTGACCACTATATCAATATTAATATTATAATTCCTCAAATTTTTCACAGAATTCACATATTCTAACATAAAGACTTTCCGGCTTCGCGCCCGAACTGCGCACGCAAATCAAGGCAACTAAAAATGAGGTTTTCAAGGCCTTGGAAGCGCGGAAAAAGGGAGAAATAGATGAGGGTAACGACTCCGCATATCAGACTCGGACTCCCAAGTCGATGCCTCAGGAGGCTGACCTCTCCACTGAACACGCACTGAAGGAAAACTTTTCGACCTCAACTGTCGAACCTGCCGGTCTAGAATAGCTACCGGCTCCTTCTCGTAGGATAGATCCTTGTCCAACTGGACAGTGCTGAAAACTAACACGTGGGTAGGATCTCCGGGATACCTCCGGAGCATAGACACATAAAACACTGGATGCACAGCTGACAAGCTTGGTGGCAAGGAAAGCCTATAAGCCACCTCTCCCACGCGATCAAGAATCTCAAATGGGCCAATGAACCTAGGGCTAAGCTTGCCCTTCTTCCCAAATCTCATCACGCCCTTCATAGGCGATACACGGAGCAATACTCGCGCACCAACCATGAAAACTACATCTCGAACCTTGCGATCCGCATAAATCTTTTGCCGCGACTAAACCGAACGAAGTCTGTCCTGAATGATCTTGACCTTGTCCAAGGCCTCCTGGACTAAATCTGTACCAGGACAGAATGATCTTGACCTTGTCCAAGGCCTCCTGGACTAAATCTGTACCCAACAACCGAACCTCTCCCGGCTCAAACCATCCAATAGGAGACCTTCATCGCCTACCATACAAAGCTTTATAAGGAGCCATTTGAATGCTGGACTGGTAGCTATTGTTGTAGGCGAACTCTGCTAAAGGTAGAAACTGGTCCCAAGAGCCTCCAAAATCAATAACACAGGCTCGGAGCATATCCTCCAATATCTGAATAGTCCTCTCGGACTGACCATCTGTCTGAGGATGGAATGCTGTACTCAACTGAACCTGGGTGCCTAACTCCTGCTGAACTGCTCTCCAAAAGCACGAGGTAAACTGTGTAACCCGATCCGAAATGATGGATGTCGGCACACCATAAAAGTGAACAATCTCTCGGATGTAGATCTCAGCAAGCCTCTCTAATGAATAGGTGGTGGCCACAGGAATGAAATGTGCTGACTTGGTCAGGCTATCAACAATGACCAAAATAGCATCAAACTTCTTCCGGGTCACCGGAAGTCCAGTAACGAAGCCCATGGTAATTCTCTCCCACTTCCACTCGGGAAGCTCAATCCTCTGAGACACACCACCTAACCTCTGATACTCATACTTGACCTGCTGACAATTCAAACACCGAGCCACATATGTAACAATGTCCTTCTTCATTCTACGCCACCAATAATGCTGCAGCAAGTCCTGATACATCTTCGCGACGCCCAGGTGAATAAAATACCGAGAACTATAGGCCTCCGCTAAGATCAACTCTTGAATACCATCGACATTGGGAACACATACTCGCCCCTGCAACCTCAAAACACCATTTGCATCTAAAGTCACCTCCGTGGCACCTCCACGCTACACAGTGTCTCTCAGGACACATAAATGAGGATCATCAAACTGCCGATCACGGATACGCTTCAATAATGAAGAACGAGAGATAGTGCAAGCTAAAACTCAGCTAGGCTCATAAATGTCCAACCTCACAAACCGACGATAATATCCTACTAATCCCAAGAAACTCCAAACCTCAGTAGCCGAAGCTGGGCGAGGCCAATTCTTGACTGCCTCAATCTCCCTTGGGTCTACCTGAATGCCCTCTGCGGATACTACATGACCCAAAAATGCAACAGAACTCAACCAAAACTCGCACTTTAAGAACTTGGCATACATCTGACTATCCTTCAGAGTCTGAAGAACCACTCTGAGGTGCTGCTCATGCTCCTCCTGACTGCGGGAGTATATTGGAATATCGTCAATGAATACAATCACGAACAAATCCAAATAGGGCCTAAACACTCGGTTGATCACCTCCATAAATGCTGCTGGGGCATTGGTCAACCCAAATGACATGACCAAAAACTCATAATGCCCATACCGAGTGCGAAAATGCCGCCTTAGGGACATCAGACGCCCCAAATCCTCAGCTGATAATATTCAGACCTCAAATCGATCTTCGAGAACACCCTAGCACCCTGAAGCTGGTCGAATAAATCGTCAATCCTCGGCAGTGGATACTTGTTCTTTATCGTCACCTTGTTCAACTGCCGGTAATCAATGTATATCCTCATCGACCCATTCATTTTTCTTCACAAATAACACTGGTGCACCCCAAGGCAATACACTGGGTCTAATGAAACCCTTATCAAGCAAGTCCTGAAGTTGCTCCTTTAACTCAATCAACTCTGACGGGGCCATGCGATATGGCGAAATGGAAATTGGCTGAGTGCCCGGAGCCAGATCAATACAAAAATCAATATCCCTGTCGGGTGGCATACCCGGCATTTCTGAAGGGAAAAACCTTTGGGAACTCCCGAACAATAGAAACTGAGTCAATATAAGAAACCTCTGTGCTGGAATCACAAACATATTCCAAATAAGCTAAACACCCCTTCTCGACCATGCATCAAGCCTTAACAGGTGAAATAACACTGCGGGTGGCATGACCTGGTGTCCCTCTCCACTCTAATCGGTGCAAGTCCGGTAAAGCCAAGGTCACGGTCTTGGCGTGACAATACAAGATCACATGATATGGGGACAACTAATCCATCCCCAATATAACATCGAAATCAACCATGTCTAGAAGCAATAGATCAACACTGGCATGGATACATATACAGGAATGCCCAAGGCATCACTAGGCATAGCCAAGTAGGGAGCAAAATAAGACGACACATATGAATACGTAGATCCGGGATCAAACAATACGGAAGAACCTCTATCATATACCGGAATAGTACCTGTAATCACAGCATCTGATGACTCAGCCTCTGGCCTGGCTGGCAAAGCATAACAACAGGGCTGGGCCACACCTCCCTGAATCGCATCTCTAAGATGATCAACTACTGGCTGACCTCTACCTCTGCCGGTCCGAGCTCCACCTCTACGGTCTCTCTCTCCACCTCTATGATCCCTAGCCCCGCCTCTAGCAGGCTGGGCAAGCTGTGGATGACCTGGTGCCTAAATCATGGGTCGAGGACCCTGCTACTGAGAACTGCTGGAAGCTCGAGGGCAATACTTGGCAATGTGCCTCAGATCGCCGCAAGTGAAACAAGCCCTCGACTACTGAGAATATCAAAGTGGTGGTGAACTGATAGGAGCTGATGGTGAGCTGAAGAGCTGCTGGTCAGAATGCTGCGGCTGAGAATCACGACCACCTGGAGTACCATGAGAAGCCTGGAGAGCTGACTGAAAGGGCTTCAGAGGGTGGCCTCTACCATAAGAATCCCTACCTCCAGACGCGGTACCACTGAATCTACCAGAATGACGAGGCCTCTTATCTGACCCCTGACCACTTCCCTGAGAAAGTGCCATCTCTATCCGGCGGGCACCATTTACCGCCTCCTGAAGTGAAATCTCACCTCCGACACTCATGGCCATCTGAACACGGATCGGCTGAACCAACCCATCCATAAACCAGCGCACCCTCTCTCTCTTGGTGGGGAGTATCACAATGGCATGGCGCGCAAGATCAATAAATCGAGTCTCATACTACGTAACTGATATAGAGCCCTGCTGGAGACGCTCAAACTACCTACGAAGGACATCCCTCTGAGTGACTAGGAGAAACTTCCCCAGAAATAGCTCGGAAAACTGATCCCAGGTCAATGATGGCGACCCTGCTGGCCTGGCTAAATAGAAATCTCTCTACCAAGTCTTGGCGGATCCTGCTAGGCAAAAAGTGGTGAAGTCGACCCCATTGGTCTCCAAAATATCCATGGTCCGAAGAACCTCATGACAGCTGCATGTGAAGTCCTGGGGGTCCTCTATAAAAGCACCACTGAAGGGGGTGGTGAAGAGCTTGGTGAACCTATCAAGCCTCCACAAAGCATCCGCGGACATCGCTGCACCATCGCCGGTCTGAGCTGGAATACCCAACTGGGCTGCCACTGCTGGCTGAACTACTGGAACCTGAGGCTGAGGAGCTACCTGCTTCGGAGTACGCGTAGCGGGAGCCTGAACTCCTCCCCCAGCCTGAGATGTGGCTGGTGCTGCGGGAAGCAAACCCGCTCTAGAGACACTCTCCATAAAGCCTACCAGGCGTACCAAAGCGTCCTGGAGTACTGGAGTGGCTATAAAACCCTCTGGGACCTGAGCTGGGCCCACTAGAGCTGCTGGAGCTGGAACCTCCTCATCATGGTCAACATGAGGCTCCACCTCTAGGACTGCTGCTCGGGGCTGAGCTCTACCCTGGCCTCGACCTCTGGCATGGCCTCAGCCTCGCCCTCTGCCCCTGATAGGAGCTATTGCTTGGGGCTCGGGCTGCTGTGCGGTAGAAGAGGAAGCACGTGTTCTCGCCATCTGCGGAAGAACAGAGTAGAACGACAATTAATGTTTGAGAAACAAAATCGCACGACTAGAGTGAACAAAGTGAAATTTTTTTTTCCTAACTCTGTAGCCTCTGGGGGATAAATACAGGCGTCTCTGTACGGATCCCTCATGCTCTACCAAGTTTGTCCGTGAGTAGAGAGACCTATGCAACCTAGAGCTCTGATACCAAATTATCACAACCCAGATTTACCCACCATCGGGCGTCGTGATGGCGCCTACTAACGTAGCTAGGCCAGCCAAACAAAACCATATTTCTCTATCCACCCTCAACAATATAATATTTTAACAATAATTAAAAGTTTAGTGGAAGACTTTAGTTTTAACAAAACGATATAAAAGTGCAAAAGTTTCAAAATACACCTCTACCCAGTATCTGGTGTCACTACTCACGAACTGCTAAGAATTTACTAAACACAACCGTTCGAAAGAAATATAATACTGTTTGTCTCGAATACATGAGATAACAGACTGAATAAAAAGATAGAGGAGACGCCTGGTCCCGCGGACGCCTGCAAGGCTACCTAGGTATCTCGCTGAGCGGAATGCCAAAACTCGAACTACTGCTGCCTGAAACCTGTATCTGCGCAAAAGAGCACAGTGTAGAATCAGCACAACCGACCCCATGTGCTGGTAAGTGCCTGGCCTAACCCCGACGAAGTAGTGACGAGGCTAGACAGGACCTACCATAATTAACCTGTGCAAATATAATATACAAGTACAAGAAAACAGTAATAAACTAATACAAAGTAAAGCTGGGAGGGGACATGCTATCGGGGATTACTAGATGAAAATGGAACATTAAAAACAACAGCAGATCTACTCCGTGTTTCATGATGCATATGTTTACAGTGGACGGCGCGCCACACGATCCCATAATGTATAACATAAGTGGACGGTGCGCCACACTATCCCATAATGTATAACATCAATGGACGGCGCGCCACACGATCCCTTTCCATCTATTATGTGGTAGGCATACCACTCGCGCCCGTTTCTCCGTGCACATGTCACCGGCATCTCAAGCCCTTAACAATAATCAATATAAGTTGTGGTCGGCGTACCACTCATTACCAATTCATATTTCATAGGTGGACAGCGTGCCACACGATCCCATATTGTAATTCATAAGTGGTCGGCGTGCCACACGATCCCATAATATAATTCATAAGTGGTCGGCGTGCCATACGATCCCATAATATAATTCATAAGTGGTCGGTGTGCCCCACGATCCCATAATATAATGAATAACACTGATAATCTCTCTAAAGGAGGTCCCATTAGGGAAAAACATCAACATAACAGTTAAACCCGGCAAGGGTACAGCTAACAGCCCAACTATCCCGGCAAGGGAGAATTCAATTGTAACAGTCTACTCGTCCCGGCAAGGGAATCATTGCTTCACAAACTCTTTTAGTTCATTTCGTTCTTATCCAACACTTTACATGGAAGTTATCAATTTAACAAGACAGTTGCATCATATCTTTCGAATAAAAAGCATTTAAGACTCACGGTCATGCTAGACACCGGTGTATAGATACTCGTCACTATGCCTATAAAGCGTACTCGATCATTTAGCAAATAGCAATCAAAACACTCTAATCCTATTCCCTCAAGCCAAAGTTAGATCAAACACTTACCTCGGTCCGAAAATAGCAATCAAGCCTCTAAAGCCGTCTTTCCTCTAGAATCCAACTCTGAAACAACGATATCAAGCCATAATTAGTTCAATATTATCAATAAGAGCTCAAAAACATTATCCCATAGTCTAGCAATAGAATTTCCATCATTCTTCCAAAAATAGAAAAATCCGACACCGGCCCACATGGTCCAAACTCGAGGCTCGAACCAAATTCCAATCACCCATAACTCCACGAGTTCAAATATATAATTTGTTTTAAGATTCGACCCCAAATTGAGGTTGAATTGCCCAAAATCCCAAAAGCCCTAGTTCTACCCAAATCCTCCATTTTCTACCTTGAATTAATGCTTTGGTGCTAGGAAGTTAAAGATTAATGGAAGAAATTAAGAGGAAAAGGAGTTTAGAATACTTACCCAAGAGATTATACAGAAGAAATGGTTGAGAATCGTCTATAGAGAGTTTTATGGAAGAGCTCGTGTGAGAAATTTGAGAGAAACCCGTAATGGAACAGTGCTGGAATTAAATATTTCTCTGAAGAAATTTAATCCTACGCGAATGCGTGATGAGGCCGCGTTCGCAATGAAGAAGGGCAGGCAGGCTTCGCATTCGCGTGGTCAGGTCGCGAACGCGTAGAAGAAAAATATGTGCGCTTCACTTGGCTTATGCGAACGCAGAGAGGAACCGCGAACGCATAGAAGAAACTTGCTGGGGTTCCTCGATAAGCCTATGCGAACGCGGAGAGGGATCGCGAACGCGAAGGAGCGGAGGGACTGAGCTTTGCGAACGCGACTGTGGGTCGCGAATGCGTAGGGCAAAATTGTCTGCAACACTTCTAAATTTTTCTGGTGTGTTTTTAAGTCCTAAAACATCCCGAACCAACCGCGAAATCACTCCCGAGCCCTTAGGGCTCCCAACCAAACACACATACTAACTCAATATCATCCTACGAACTTGCTCGAGCGATCATATCGCTAAAATAACATCAAAATCAAAGAATCAACCGCCAAAACTCATAATTTTCATTTCAAAGTTCATAACTTTAAACTTTAGCTATATAGGTCCGAAACACGTCAAACGGCATCCGATTTCGACCAAATTTCACAGAAAGCGCTTAACGCATAATTAAGACCTGTACCGGGTGTCGGAACCAAAATACGAGCCCGATACCTATATTTTCTAGCTTATTTTCATTTCTATTTTTCCTTAATAATTTCAGAAAACAATTTAACAGAAAAATTCTTTTACTGGTGTTCTGGACCTCGGATTTCGACTCCGGCACATGCCCGAGTCCCATATTTTTCTATGGACCTCCCGGGATCATCACATCACTTTTCAGGGTCCGTTTACCCCAAAACATTGACCAAAGTCAACTATATCAATATTAATATCATAATTCTTCAAAGTTTTCACAAAATTCATATATTCTAACATAAATACTTTCTTGCTTCGTGCCAGACTGCACACGCAAAGCGAGGCATCTAAAAATGAGGTTTTCAAGGCCTCGGAAGGGGTAAAAAGGGAGAAATACGGTGATGACCGTTTGGGTCGTCACACTACCAAAGTCAACCACTTACACCTCCTAACTGGTGCATCTAGGCTTCTCCTTTGCACGTGTCCGAACCATCTAAGACGCGCTTCTCGCATCTTGTTGTCCACGGCAACCACGCCCACCCTCTCCCGAATATCTTCATTCCGAATCTTATCCAGCCTAGTATACCCACACATCCACCTCAACATCCTTATTTCTGCTACTTTCATCTTCTGTATATGTGAATGCTCGACTGGCTAACACTCAGCTCCATACAACATGGCTGGTCTAACCATCGCTTTATAGAACTTACCTTTGAGTTTCGGTGGCATATTCTTGTCACACAGGACTCCAGCGCTAAACTCTATTTCACCCACCCCGCAATAATACGGTGCGTAACATCCTCGTCTATCTCCCCATCTCCCTGGATAATTGACCCTAAGTACTTAAAACTTTCTCTATTGAAGATGACTTGTGAGTCAAGCTTGACTTCCATATCTGCTTCCCCCATCACGTCGTTGAACTTACATTCAACATATTCTGTCTTACTCCTAATCAACTTGAAACCTTTGGACTCTAGAGCCTGCCTCCATACCTCCAGTCTCCCATTAACGCTGCTTCGCGTCTCATCAATCAGAACTATATCATCAGCGAACAACATACACCATGGCACCTCTCCTTGGATATGTTATGTCAGTGCGTCCATCGCTAGAGCAAATAAGAACGGGCTGAGTGTAGACCAAAGTCAACTATATTAATATTAATATCATAATTCTTCAAAGTTTTCACAAAATTCACATATTCTAACATAAATACTTTCCTGCTTCGTGCCCAGACTACACGCGCAAATCGAGGCAACTAAAAATGAGGTTTCCAAGGCCTCGGAAGGGCGTAAATACGGTGATGACCCTTTGGGTCGTCACACTGCCAAAGTCAACCACTCACACCTCCTAACTGGTGCATCTAGGCATCTCCTTTGCACGTGTCCGAACCATCTAAGCCGCGCTTCTCGCATCTTGTTGTCCACGGCAACCACGTTCACCCTCTCCCGAATATCTTCATTCCGAATCTTATCCAGCCTAGTATACCCACACATCCACCTTAACATCCTCATTTCTGCTACTTTCATCTTCTGTATATGTGAATGCTTGACTGGATAACACTCAGCTCCATACAACATGTCCGGTCTAACCATCGCTTTATAGAACTTACCTTTGAGTTTCGGTGGCATATTCTTGTCACACAGGACTCCAGCGCTAACCTCCATTTCACCCACCCCACAATAATAAGGTGTGTAACATCCCCTTCTATCTCCCCATCTCCCTGGATAATTGACCCTAAGTACTTAAAAATTTCTCTATTGAGGATGACTTGTGAGTCAAGCTTGACTTCCATATCTGCTTCCCCCATCACGTCGCTGAACTTACATTCAACATATTCTGTCTTAATCCTACTCAACTTGAAACCTTTGGACTCTAGACCCTGCCTCCATACCTCCAGTCTCATATTAACGCCGCTTCGCGTCTCATCAATCAGAACTACATCATCAGCGAACAACATATACCATGGCACCTCTCCTTGGATATGTTGTGTCAGTGCGTCCATCGCCAGAGCAAATAAGAACGGGCTGAGTGCAAACCAAAGTTAACTATATCAATATTAATATCATAATTCTTCAAAGTTTTCACAGAATTCACATATTCTAACATAAATACTTTCCTGCTTCGTGCCCAGACTGCACACGCAAATCGAGGCAACTAAAAATGAGGTTTTCAAGGCCTCGGAAGGGCGTAAAAAGGGAGAAATACGGTGATGACCCTTTGGGTCGTCACACTACCAAAGTCAACCACTCACACCTCCTAACTGGTGCATCTAGGCTTCTCCTTTGCACGTGTCCGAACCATCTAAGCCGCGCTTCTCGCATCTTGTTGTCCACGGCAACCACGCCCACCCTCTCTCGAATATCTTCATTCCGAATCTTATCCAGCTTAGTATACCCACACATCCACCTTAACATCCTTATTTCTGCTACTTTCATCTTCTATATATGTGAATGCTTGACTGGCTAACACTCAGCTCCATACAACATGGCCGGTCTAACCATCACTTTATAGAACTTACCTTTGAGTTTCGGTGGCATATTTTTGTCACAAAGGACTCCAGCGCTAACCTCCATTTCACCTACCCCACAATAATACGGTGTGTAACATCCCCGTCTATCTCCCCATCTCCCTGGATAATTGACCTTAAGTACTTAAAACTTTCTCTATTGAGGATGACTTGTGAATCAAGCTTGACTTCCATATCTGCTTTCCCCATCACGTCGCTGAACTTACATTCAACATATTCTGTCTTAGTCCAACTCAACTTGAAACCTTTGGATTCTAGAGCCTGCCTCCATACCTCCAGTCTCCCATTAACGCCGCCTCGCGTCTCATCAATCAGAACTATATCATCAGCGAACAACATACACCATGGCACCTCTCCTTGGATATGTTGTGTCAGTGCGTCCATCGCCAGAGC
>MU740750.1:255709-279099 GCA_026770625.1 Nicotiana glauca
TATTCCTTTAATATATATATATATATATATATATATATATATATATATATATATATATATATATATATAGATTCTTTAGCTTCAATTGGATAATGGTATTACCAATTTTCTAATCCAGAACTCACTAACCTGGACAGACTTGCGCAAATCGAGCTGAAAAAAATAAAAGCCAAATTAAATCTTAATTATGACCTTTTTCTTTTTTGTTTTTTCACTTTGTGTACCGTAGTTGCTTCGCAATCTGAATAATTCTCGCTAGAAAATTTTACTTTGAAAAATAAGACGCTCTCTATCAAAGGTAACTCACTCATAAGGTTTGAATCGGAAGCCTTTGTTCAAAATTAAAGAGATATTTACTACCCCACCACAATCATTAGGATCAAATTTATGGGCAATCTTTAACCATTATCATTAGAAGTGTAATTATGTGATATTTATGTCTACTAAAATCTGTGTAAACTTTGATTGCAAGTGCATATTTTTTTCTTTCAAATTTATAAATTGAAAATTCTCACGAGGGGGTTTCCTCCTTTAATAGTTTTCATAATAAAGCATTCAACTGAAATTGATGCAGACTTCGTAAAAAGTAAGATACAATGAAAGAAAAAGATTTAAAAAGGCGATAAAAAATTAAGAATTGCGAATATCTTTTGGTCATATTAACACGTTTACTTTATATCCTATGTTATTTACAAGTTTTCTAGTCTCACCAGAGAATCTTATGTCAAAAATGATGTTTTAAGCGTCAATGCCACACAAAAGGGGTGATTTGTGTGGTACCCAATTTTTTGCTTAAATTGCTTCTGGAAGGGCCTGGTTCTTCTATGTGTTCCAACTACTACTATTGCGGAATAATAAATACAGAAAATAAAGAACACAGAGATTTTACGTGAAAAACACCCAGCTCAAAAGGTGAAAAAATAACGACCTACTACTCAGTAGGATTTTCCCAATACTTGACTAAATCACTGAGCCAAAACAACATTTACAAAAGTCTTTGTAAATCTAAGGATTACCTCTAATCCCATTGCAGCAACCAGCCTCTAACTGTTGCGACAACTTCAAGTTAACTCTAACTTGAATACTCAAAATACCTATTACAATTGCTTTTAGATAAATCTAAAAGGTACAATATGAAAACAGCTAGTACAAATTGAACTAGAAATAAAGAAAGACACATAAAACTCTTTATGGAGCTGGTTCTTCAATCTGGTTCATGTAGCTTCAGGTTTGCATAGTTGAATCACACACGAACTGCTTGCAAAAAGCCTTGTTATTTTGCTCTCAATTCACGTTTAACTTCTGCATTTTTATGCAACACCTGTAATATGAGAACATCCGGCAATTTATAGAGTTAGTAGATGAAGAAATAACTAGAGTTTTGATGCAACTCTTCCTTGGTGGAAGAGTTCTTGTTGGTTTCAACTTCTAACCCCTTCCCTATCTTGAATAGTGTTCTCTTTGATTAAGGAGTCGTTCTTCTTATTAATTATGCAATCTTTTTGTCACGACCCGAATTTCCCACCATCGGGAGTCGTGAGGGCGCCTACTAATAGGAGTTAGGCAAGCCAATTAATTTAATACTTCTCTTAACAACATCAACAATATAAAGAAAGAAGAGACAATTAATATAAAAGTGAAAGTCTCAAAACATAAATAACTGAAACCAAGTGCGGAAGTTCAAATACATCTTTACCCAGATCAGGTGTCACTAACTCATGAACTTCTACAGAATGCTAAATACAAAGTCTGAAAAAAGATACAGTACCGTCTGATCCGATACAAAGGAAATGAAATGAAAAGCAAAGATAAGAGAGACTCTGGGCTATGCGGATGTCAGCAAGGCTACCTCAGGAATCTCTGGACTGAAGTCAGCTCCCAATGCTCCTACTGCTGTCCAAAAGCTCCTACTCCGGCACTGTGATCTGTGCAAAAAGATACACAGAGTGTAGCATCAGCTCAACCGACCCCATGTGCTGGTAAGTGTCTGGCCTAACCCCAGCGAAGTAGTGACGAGGCTAGACAGGACTACCAATCAACCTGTGCAGATATATATATATATATATATATACAAGTACTACAAAATAACAGCAGAAAGTAATAATTAAGACTAGGAGGGGAACATGCTTTTGGGGATAACAGATAAAATAGAACGGTAGGAATAAATAAGGAAAACTACAACCAATCTCTTCTAACACAGAATACGTGGTCGACGTGTCACGCGATCCCATTTCATAATATATAAGTGGTCGGCATGCCAAACGATCCCATTTCATAATATATAAGTGATCGGCATGCAACACGTTCCCATTTCATAATATATAAGTGATCAGCGTGCCACATGACCCCATTTCATAATATATAATGGTTTTCCGTCATGGGAACAAGTATTAATTCAACTATCCTGGCAATTGAGAATACAATTAAATAGTTAATTCCCGGCAAGGGAGCAACAACAATAACTTACACATCTCGGAAAGGGAATAATTACATCTCTTTCTCTTTTGTTCATTTCTTACTTCCTAACCATGTCATAATTTGAGCCAACGCTCCAATGAGTCTACAAATCATATTTCCTCTTCATATTGTACACATTATATCGAAACCATCAACTAAACAAGGAAGAGCCACTACAGAACCCCAAATAAGCACAAATAAGGACTCACGGTCATGCTAGATAATGGTGTATAGATACTCGTCACCATGCCTATACACCGTACTCAACATTTAGCAATTAGCAAATAATACTTTAATCCTATTCCCTCAAGCCAAAGTTAGATCAAACACTTACCTCAAATGCTCTGAACTCAACTCAAGCCTTTAAAATAGCTTTACCCTAGAATTCACCACCAAACCGCTCGAATCTAGTCACAAATTACTTGAATGTATCAACAAATGCTAATTGAATCAATTTGAATGCATGAAAATGAATTTTCCAATGTTTTACTCAAAAATTCCCAAAATGTCTCGAGCCCACGTGGTCAGAACCCGAGGTTCGAACTCAAACCCGATTACCCATTCTCCCATGAACTCAAACATATGAGTTATTTTGGAATCAGACCTCGAATTGAGGCCCAAACCACCCAATTTTAGAAAACCTGGCTCTACCCCCAAATTCCCAAATTTCCCCCCATTAAAATCTTTGTTTTTAAGTTGAAATTATGTTTAACGATGTTAAGGAGTAAAGAAAATAAGTTAGAAACCACTTACCAATCATTTTGAATAAGAAGGTTTCTTTGGAAAATCGCCTCTTATGTTTTGGGTTTTGAAAAAAATGAAAAATGACTGAAAATCGTGACCTTTTATACCTTACGGAAGGCTCAGTGCGAACCGCTCAAAAGTGCACCACGAACGCGCTGAGGAGTGGAAGAAAAATGACTCTTTGAACTTACGCAGCATGGACCGCACTAATTTGTTGTGCAACCGCGCTGGTGGAATGGACCCAAAATCCACCCTCTGAATCTCCCAGCGCGGACCGCACAGATTTGGTGCGCGGCCACTGGTAGACTTTGACCCATGGCCCTCTGAACCCAAGCCACGCGGACCGTGCAGAAATGTACCGTAGCCGCACGGCTTCCAGCGCTAACCGCGGGCGCGCTGGGGGCCTGCAACCCCTGAACCTGCAACCTTCAGATGTTTCTAAGCCTAAAACCTCCCGGGACCTACTCACAACTCACCCGAGCCCTCGGGGCTCCAAACCGATCATACATATAAACTCAAAAACATACTACGGACTCATCTTTGCGATTGTATCGCCCAAACACATCATAATTAATCAAATTAGTCCTCAATACCCATGATTTCTTTCCAATTTCCATGAAACATCACATATACAGTTTCTATCTCAAACACGTCAAATGACATCCAAATTTAAGACCATATATAAGACTTGTATCGTGCATCGGAACCAAAATACGAGCCTGATACCTCAGTCTTTTAATCAAATTTCACTTTCCAATTCTTTAATTATTCTCAGAAAACAATTTCACATAAAAATTCATTTCTCAGACTTGGGACCTCGGAAATTGATTCCGGGCATACGCCCGAGTCCCATATTTTTCTACGGACCCTCCGGGACTATCCAATTACAGGTCCGAGTCTGGTGAATAGAATATCAAGAACTGTGGGCCTCCGCTAAGATCAACTCCCGAATCCCATCGACATTGGGCACAGAAACTTTCCCCTGCAATCTCAAAATGCCATCACCATCTAAGGTCACCTTTGTGGCACCTCCATGCTGCACCGTGTCTCTCAGGACACACAAATGGGGATCATCAAACTGCCGATCATGGATACTATCCAATAATGAAGAACGAGCGACCGTGCAAGCTCACACTCTGCTAGGCTCAGAAATATCCAACCTCACAAATCGATTGGCCAAGACCTGAATATCCAAAGCAAGCAGCCTCTGGCTGACCAAAATATAAGCAAGACTACCCATGCTGGCGGACTTCCTACTCAATGTGTCGGCTACCACATTGGCCTTACCCGGGTGATACAAGATAGTAACATCATAATCTTTCAACAACTCCAACCATCTCATCTGCCTCACATTTAACTCCTTCTGCTTGAACAGATATTGAAGACTCTTGTGATCGGTGTACACCTCACACGTCACACCATATAGATAATGCCTCCAAATCTTCAAAGCATGAACAATGGCTGCCAACACTAGATCATGAACCGGATAATTTTTCTCATGAATCTTCAACTACCTTAAAGCAAAAGCAATGACTCTGCCACCCTGCATCAATACCTCACCAAGTCCAATACGGGAGGCACCATAATAGACAGTGTACGGCCCTGAACCTGTGGGAAAAACAAACACTGGTGCCGTAGTCAGAGCTGTCTTGAGCTTTTGAAAGCTCTCCTTACACTCATCCAATCATCCGAACTAGGTACCCTTCTAGGTCACTCTGGTCATCGGGACTGCTATAGATGAAAATCCCTCCACGAATCGACGGTAATAACCTGCTAACCCCAAGAAACTCCGAATCTCGATAGTTGATGTTGGTCGAGGCCAGTTCTTGACGGCCTCAATCTTCTTCGGGTCCACCTGAATACCCTCTGCTTATACGACGTGACCTAGAAATGCAACCGAACTCAACCAGAACTCACACTTCGAGAACTAAGCATATAACTGACTATCCTTCAGGGTCTGAGGAACCACTCTGAGGTGCTGCTCGTGCTCCTCCTGGATGCGGGAGTACACCAGAATATCATCAATAAAGACTATCACGAACAAGTCCAAATAAGGCCTGAACACTCGGTTCATTAACTCCATAAATGTTGCTGGGGCATTGGTCAATCCAAATGACATGACAAAAAACTCATAATGCCCATACCGAGTGCGGAACGCTGTCTTAGGGATATCAGATGCCCTAATCCTCAGCTGATGGTAACCAGATCTCAAGTCTATCTTTGAAAACAGCTTTGCTCCGTTAAGCTGGTCGAACAAATCATCAATCCTCGGCAGTAGATACTTGTTCTTAATCGTCACTTTGTTTAATTGTTGGTAATCAATGCACATCCTCATCGAACCATCCTTTTTCTTCACAAATAACACCGGCGCACCCTAAGGAGAAACACTAGGTCTGATAAAACTATTCTCTAGCAAGTCTTGCAACTGGTCCTTTAGCTCCTTCAACTCTAGCGAGTCCATGCGATACGGCGGGATAGAAATGGGCTGAGTGCCCGGAGCCCGATCAATACAAAAATCAATATCCTAGTCGGGCAGCATACCCGGCAAGTCTGAAGGGAAAACCTCGGGAAACTCCCGAACAATAGGAACAGAATCAATAGAAGGGACCTCTGGCGCTGGAATCGCGAACATATGCCAGATAGGCTATACACCCCTTCTCGACCATGCATCGAGCCTTCACATATCAAATAACCCTACGGGTGGCATGCCCTGGGGTCCCTCTCCACTCCAAACGGGGCAAATCTGGCAAAGCCAGGGTCACGGTCTTGGCGTGACAATCTAAGATAGCATGATACGGGGACAACCAATACATCCCCAATATAATATCGAAATCCACCATGTCTAAGAGAAATAAATCAACACGGGCCTTAAGACCCTCAAACACTACCACGCAGGAACAATGCACTCGGTCAACCACTATAGAATCACCCACTGGTGTAGATAATAAATAGGAACACTCAAAGCATCACTAGGCGTGACCAAGTATGGTGCAAAATAGGATGACACATACGAATTTGTAGACCCAGGGTCAAATAGCACTAAAGCATCCCTATCACAAACCAGAATAGTACCTGTAATGACTGCATCTGAAGACTCAGCCTCTAGCCTGGCTGGGAGAGCAGAACACCAGGGTTGGGCCCTACCTTCCTGAATCATATCCCTAGGACGATCAGTTGCTGGCTGACCTCTACCTCTAGCGGTCCGAGCTCCACCCCTATGATCTCTACCTCCATCTCTATGGCCTCTATCCCCGCCTCTAGCTGGTTGGGCGGCCTGTGGATCACCTGATGCTTGAATTATAGGATGAGGACCCTATTGCTGAGAGCTGTCCGAAGCTCGAGGGCAATACCTAGCAATGTGCCTTATGTCTCCACAGGTGTAACAGGCCCTCGGCTGCTGAGAATAACGGAGTGGTGGTGCACTGATAGGTGCTGATAGTAAACTGAAAAGTTGTTGGTCAGAAGACTGCGGCTGAGAGTCACGACCACCTGAAGTACCATGAGAGACCTGGAGAGCTGACTGGAAAGGCCTCGGAGGATGGCCCCTACCATAAGAATCCCCACCTCCAGATGAGGTACCACTGAACCTACCTGCATGACGGGGCCTTTTATCTGGCCCATGACCACCTCCCCGTGCAAGAGCCATCTCAACTCTACGGGCCGCATTGGCCGCCTCCTGAAAAGAAATCTCACTCCCGGCTCCCATAGCCATCTGGAGACGGATCGGCTGAATCAATCCATTAATAAACATCCGCACCCTCTCTCGCTCTGTGGGGAGTATAACAATAGCATGGCGTGCTAGACCAATGAATCGAGTCTCATATTGAGTGACGGTCATAGAGCCCTCCTAGAGGCGCTCGAACTGCCTGCAAAGAGCCTCTAGCTGAGTAACTGGAGAAACTTCTCCAAAAATAACTCTGCAAACTGGTCCCAAGTCAATGATAGCGACCTTGCTAGTCTGGATAAACAATAGTCCCTCCACCAAGTCTTGGCGAATCCTGCTAGTCGAAAGGTGGCAAAGTCGACCCCATTGGTCTCCACAATACCCATAGTTCGAAGGATCTCATGGAAGATAAATAAGAAATCATGTGGATCCTTTGAAGAAGTACCGCTGAAAGTGGTGGTGAAGAGCTTGGAGAACCTATCAAGCCTCCATAAAGCATCTAAAGACATAACCACTCCATCACCGGCCTGGGTCACAATACTCAGCTGAACCGCCACAGCTGGCTGAACTACTAGAACCTGAGCCTGGGGAGCTGCCTACTTCGGAGTACGTGTAGCAGGATTCTGAACTACGCCTCCAGCCTAAGAAGTGGCTGGTGCTACTGGAAGCCTGCCAGTTTGACCAAAGCGTCCTGAAGATCTGGGGTGACTATGAACCCCTTTGGGACCTGAGCTGGGCCCACCGGAGCTGCTGGGGTTGGAACCTCCTCATCATAACCCATATGAGGCGCCACCTCTGGGACTGCAGCTCGGGGCTAAGCTCTGACCCTGCCTCGGCCTCGCCCTCTACCCCTCGTAGGAGCTGCTGCTGGGGGTTCGTGCTGTTGCGCGGTAAAATAGAAAGCACATGTTCTCTCCATCTGCAAAAGAACAGAGTGGAAAGACAATCAGTATTTGAGATTCTGTTTGAGAAACAAAATCGCACGACAAGGAAGAACAAAAGTGAAATTTTCCTAACTCCGTAGCCTCTGGGGATAAATACATATGTCTCCGTACCGATCCCTCAGACTCTACTAAGTTTGTCCGTGATTCTTAAGACCTATGTAACCTAGTGCTCTGATACCAACTTGTCAGGACCTGAATTTTCTACCATCGGGAGTTGTAAGGGCGCCTACTAATAGGATCTAGGCAAGCGAATTAATCTAATATTTCTCTTAACAACATCAAAAATATAAAGAACGACGAGACAATTAATATAAAATCGAAAGTCTTAAAACATAAATAACTAAAACCAAGTGCGGAAGTTCAAATACATCTCTACCCAGATCTGGTGTCACTAACTCGCGAACTTCTATAGAATGCTAAATACAAAGTCTGAACAAAGATACAGTACTATCTGATCCAATACAAAGGAAATCAAACGAAAAGCAAAGATAAGAGAGACTCCGGGCCATGCGGACGTTAGCAAGACTACCTCGGGAATCTCTGGACTGAAATCAGCTCCCAGTGCTCTTACTGATGTCCAAAAGCTCCTGCTCTGGTTCTGTGATCTGTGCAAAAAGATGCACAGATTATAGCATCAGCACAACCGAACCCATATGCTGGTAAGAGCCTGGCCTAACCTCGGCGAAGTAGTGACTAGGCTAGACAGGACTACCAATCAACCTGTGCAGATATATATACACAAGTACTACAAAATAACAGCAGAAATTAATAATTAAGTCTGGGAGAGGAACATGCTTTTGGGGATAACAAATAAAATATAACGGTAGGAATAAATAAGGAAAACTACAACCGATCTTTTCTAACACAGAATACGTGGTCGGCATGCCACACGATCCCATTTTATGATATATAGGTGATCGGCGTGCCACACGATCCCATTTCATAATATATAAGTGGTCGGCGTGCCACGCGATCCCATTTCATAATATATAAGTGGTCGGCGTGCCACACGATCCCATTTCATAATATATAAGTGGTCGGCGTGCCACGCGATCCCATTTCATAATATATAAGTGGTCGGCGTGCCACACGATCCCATTTCATAATATATAATGGTTTTCCAGCAAGGGAACAAGTATCAATTCAACTATCCCGGCATGGGAGAATACAATTAAACAGTTAATTCTCGGCAAGGGAGCAACAACAATAACTTACACGTCTCGGCAAGAGAATAATTACATCTATTTCTCTTTTGTTCATTTCTTACTTCCTAACCATGTCATAATTCGAGCCAACTCTCCAAGGATTTTACAAATCATATTTCCTCTTCATACTGTTCACATTATATCAAAACCATTAATTAAATAAGGAAGAGCCACTAAAAACCCCCAATAACCACAAAAAAAGACTCACGGTCATGCTAGACACCGGTGTATATATACTCATCACCATGCCTATACACCGTACTCAACTTTTAGCAATTAGCAAATAATACTTCAATCCTATTCCCTCAAGTCAAAGTTAGATCAAACACTTACCTCAAATGCTCCGAACTCAACTCAAGCCTCTAAAATAGCTTTACCCCTCGAATTCACCACCAAACCGCTCGAATCTAGTCACAAATTACTTGAATGTATCAACAAATTCTAATTGAATTAATTTGAATGAATGAAAATGAATTTTCCAAAGTTTTACTCAAAATTTTCCAAAATGTCCCGGGCCTATGTAATCAGAACCCGAGGTTCGAACTCAAACCCGATTACCCATTCTCCCATGAACTCAAACATATGAGTTATTTTGGGATTGGACCTCGAATTGAGGTCCAAAACCCCCAATTTTAGAAAACCTAGTTCTACCCTAAATTACCAAATTTCCCCCATTAAAATCTTTGTTTTGAAGTTGAAATTATGTTTAAAGATATTATGGAGTAAAGAAAATAAGTTAGAAACCACTTACCAATCGTTTTGAAGAAGAAGATTTGTTTGGAAAATCACCTATTATTTTTTGGGTTTTGAAAAAAATAAAAAATGACTTAAAATCCCGACCTTTTATCCCTTAAGGAAGGCTCAGCACGGACCGCGCAAAACTGCGCCGTGGCCGCGCTGAGGAATTGAAGAAAAATGACTCTCTGAACCTACCCAGCGCGGACTGTACTGATTTGGTGTGCGGCCGCGCTGATGGAATGGACCCAAAATCCACCCTCTGAATCTCCCAGTGCGGACTGCATAGATTTGGTACGTGGCCGCGCTGGTCGACTTTGACCCATGGCCCTCTGAACCCAAGCCACACGAACCGTGCAGATATGTACCACGGTCGCATGGCTTCCAGTGCCGACCGCGCGGAATTGACTGCGGGCGCGTTGGGGGCCTGCAACCTTCAGATGTTTCTAAGCCTAAGACCTCCTGGGACCTACTCACAACTCACCCGAGCCCTCGGAGCTACAAACCGATCATACATATAAACTCAAAAACATACTACAGACTCATCCGTGTGATTATATCGCCCAAACACATCATAATTCATCAAATTAGGCCTCAAGACCCATGATTTCCTTCCAATTTCCATGAAATATCACATTTACAGTTTCTAGCTCAAAACACGTCAAATGACGTCCAAATTCAACCAAACTTTACAGCAATTTCTTAGACCATATATAAGACTTGTATCGTGCGTCAGAACCAAAATACGAGCCCGATACCATAGTCTTTTAATCAAATTTCACTTTCCAATTCTTTAATTATTCTCAGAAAATAATTTCACATAAAAATTCATTTCTCAGACTTGGGACCTCGGAATTTGATTCTGGGCATACGCCCAAATCCCATATTTTTCTACGGACCCTTAGGGACCGTCCAATCATGGGTCCGAGTCCATTTACCCAAACTATTGACCCAAGTCAACTTTAATAATTTTAAATCCACATTCTAAAATTTAACACATAAGCTTTCCAGCTACGCGCCCAGACTGAGCACGCAAATTGAGGCAAGTAAAAAATGAGGTTTTCAAGGCCTCGGAAACACAAAATGAAAGAGAAAATAGGTGATGACCCTTTGGGTCGTCACACTTTTCGATCAGGAGATATTAAATATACCATGTTAAGCTTATCTTCTTCACTTGCAACCAACATGCTCGAATTTGCCCCTTTTTGTGCACTTGAGTGATGGACCTGGTTCATTATGAGTTTCTTTGTCAGTCTTCAAAACTAACCTTTACTTGGGCCAAAAAATTCCCCCTTTTTGATGATGACAAACTCTGTGCTTTTCATAAGATTAGGCCCTGTTTCAGCTCAACCCAACATCAACACAATGTTAGAAACATTTTTCCTTTTTATCACTTATCATCAAGGACCAGGTACATTAGGTTATAAACATCACTATTAAAAGTGTAAACATCACTTATTTAAAGCACAACCTTTTCCCCCTTTTGGCATCATCGAAAAGTTGCATAAAAATATAAGATAACTAGTATTTAAAGCTTACTCATGGCCACTGGGGCTACTTCAGATGCAATCATAGATTATTTATCATAGATCAAGCTAAGAATTTTTACCATCAAAATATAAACAAACAGTTAGAGCAAAAGGCAATGAATTTCATTGATGATTGATAAGATTCTACCACAGAACATAAGAAGAAATAAAAATATTGAAAACATGAGCAAAAGAAACAAAAAGTCCCAAATTTGGTCACTGGTTGATTTGCACTAGGCTAGGATTTAACGCTTGGAAGAGGTAGGGGTTGGGTTATTTGATTGGAGAAGTTTCAGCATGTCTTGAAGAATTCAATCATTATTCTCCCTTTCTCTTGCAAGTTCAACTCTGAGAACATCTCTCTCAGATTGCATCTCAACCAATCGTGTCTTTAGCCTTGCTATCTCAGCATCCTTTGCCTCACTCTCCTATAATAGAGCCCTGACCTTGGTATTCATATGTGTCCTTTTAGATGAACCAGGTTCAAGAGGAATGAAATTGACTTCATAATTGCAAGCAAGCAGAGTATTAACCCCAAAATGATCATTTCTTGTACTCACCTCCCACTTCTTCATAGGTACCTTGAAATGTTCAAGCACATTTGTAAGAATGAACCCATAGGGAATGACATGAGTTTTGGTGACATTGATAACCCTATCAATAGGTCCGTGAGGGTTTCCAGTTCAGATGGAACAAGTTCATCTATATTTGTTTTTCCAAGTTGAACCAACCCCTCATCAGCTTCGCCAGACCCACTTCCCCTGTTTTTCTCACACTCTCTTCTCTTTCACTAAATTCCTCTCCCCAAACAACCATTTCATAGGTTTTTTTTTGTTAGACCAACAAGGGTGGGTGAAGAATTAGCCACTCTTGTCCCATTTCCCCTCACAGTACTCCTAGCGCCCTTGCTCTCCCTTTTTTTTCTTTTTTACCACCAACTTCTCCAGATTATGTAGTCTCAACACCTAATATACACCCTACAAATCTATTCTCCAAATTTGCAGCAACTTTAGAAATTGTCTCAGGAGAAACTATAGAATCAGAAGATACATGTTCAGTTTCGGAAGACCTGTTTTTCCCCATTAGTAGCAGACTTAAATGAATCTTCAAATTTTTTGGATTCTTCTTCCCTACTTGCTTTCAATTTCTTGTTTATTTTCTTGATCTTTTATTCTTCAGCGAAAATCTTGCGAGCCATCATCTTTACTCTACTTTTCTCAGAGATTGGTGTGGTTAAAGCAGTGGTAGAAGGTGTGGAAATGGTTTCCTGTGGCGGTGATAAAGGATTTTCAGAGGTGTTTGACATATCTAGGCTAGGGTATAGAAGAGAAGAGAAGTAGATTGTGTTTGGAAGATGAAAGAAGAATGAGAGTTTTTGATGGCTCGAGAGAGATGATGTAAGGAATACACTAAAGCTGATCAATATACAGGGAAATAATTGATGGGGTAACTATAACTTTTCAGACTCTTAGAAGTTTAATCAAACTGAAATTCAGTTTTGAATAGACATTGGAGTGTATCCCTAGAATCTAGGTACTTCCATTCGGTTGGGACTCTTTTGAACGAGACTGGTTCATTTGTAACGGACAAGTCCAAAAGGAGTTTGTATTTGGTAGGATTCTGTTCATGATCCAAATATAGTTATTTCAAATTATGTAGAGTGCAAAAAACATACCGTGTTACCTTGATGAACCAGGTTCTTCACTGACAATTCTCTTGTGTGAGTCTAAATTTGCCAAAATAGAGAACATATCATTAGAGATTAATGAGTCATTTTAACACATGGCACAAGAATATATTATAGAAAGTATGAGACTGAGCAAGATTTAATCTAATTATACACAATTTACAGACTTTCTAACCAAATTGTTTTTCATTTTTTTTCGTTTAACCTTGATCTGGTCCTTTTAGGTGATCTTAATCATCCCTAATTCCAACCTGTTCCTATCAAAGTGATCTCTACTTAAGGCTTTTGTGAAAATGTCAGCTTTGCTTGTTAGTAGCACAAAACTCCACAGTGATCAAGCTTTTCTCATAGTTGTCTCTCAAAAATGGTGCCTAACATCTATATATTTAGTTCACTTATGATGAATCGGGTTATTTGTCATACTAATAACACTAGTGTTATCACGAAAAATAGGGATGCAACCAACATCAATTCCAAAGTTCAATAATGGTTGTTTGATCCGCAACAATTGAGCACAACATGAAGCAGCAGCAACAAACTCAGCTTCAGCAGTAGATATAGCCATTGAATTTTGTTTTTTCGTAGCCCATGACACAAGACATGAACCAAGGAAGTGTGACATACTTGAGGTGCTCTTCCTATCCACAAGGAAACCTGCATAATCAGCATCAACATATCCCACTAGGTTAAAATTACTACCTTTTGGTTACCAAAGGCAAAGGTCAGCTGTGCTTTTCAAGTATCTCAATATTCTCTTGACAACAATCAAGTAGGACTTCTTTGGATTTGCTTGTAACACCCCGCATATTCGGATTAGGTATGAATGAGTTAAAGGAGTATTAAGATTATATTTTGGACATATGAAGTCCTATCGGGATGATTATGGGTTAAAATAGTTGTTTCAAAATCATGATGGAAAGTGAGGTGCATAAGATTCGACAAAATCAACTAAGTTTGCAGAAGGTCCATATTCCAGCAGAGTTTAGTTAAAATTTATAAGAAATTCGGGAAACCTCAAAGAATGAAAGTTGTAGGCCTTTAAAACAGCTTTCCAACAATATTTTATGGAGCCCGAACAGATCTCTATGCAAAATGTTATGCGTGTTTTATAGAATAATATGCAATATGCACGCCTGGTAGCGCGGCTGCGCTAATTTTGAGGCAGTGTTACTGCCGTTTTGCACGGTCAATAGCACGGTCAGGTCTCTAGGAGCACAGGCACACTCATAGGTGTAACGACCTGATCGGTCGTTTTGAGCTCTAGCACGTCGCTCATCAGTCTAGGGCCATGAGCAGCTTAATTTCTGGTGTTATGACTTGTACGCATGGTCAGAATTGAATTTCGGTAATTTCGGAGTTGATTTGGGAAGAGAATTCTCATTTCGGAAGCTTATAGCTGAAAGAATGAACTAGGATTGGATTTTTGAGTAAACGACATCAGAATCGGGATCTAAAGTTCCAGCAGGTTCGTATGATGATTTTGAACTTGGGCATATGCCCGGTTCAGGTTTTGGATGACCCGGGAGCATTTTGGCGTCTATTGTGGAAGTTGCATTTGGAAGAAATTTCATAAGTTTGGTTTGAAGTGCATTTCAGTGTTATCGATGTCCGTTTGGAATTTCGAGACTGGGAGTAGCTCCGTATGGTGATTCTGGAGTCGGGAGCACGATTGGAAGTGAAATCAGAGGTCCGTAGGTCTTTTTGAAGCCATTTGGCTAAAGATAGAAATTTGAAGGTTTTTGAGAAGTTTAACCGGAAGTAGACTTTTTGATATCAGGGTCGGAATCCAATTCCAAAAGTTGGAATAGGTCCGTAATGTCAAATATGATTTTTGTGCAAAATTTGAGGTCAATCGGACATGATTTGATAGGTTTAAACATCGGAAGTAGAAGTTGGAAAGTTCAAAGTTCATAAAGCTTGAATCGGGGTGAAATTCGTGGTTTTAGCACTGTTTGATATGATTCGAGGCTTCGAGCAAGTCCGTAACGTGTTTTGGGATTGATTGATAGGTTTGGTTGAGGTCCCGGGAGCCTCGGGTGGATTTCGGGTGGTTAACGGATCGAATTTGGAAGTTGAAGAATGGCTGAAGGGTCTTGTTGCTAGTATTTCCGCTTCTGCTGAAATGGAACCGCATAAACGGCCTCGCAGAAGCAAGGAAGGAACCGCAGAAGAGGTTGGGAGTGAAAGGAGCAGGGACCGCATATGCGGTCAGGAATCTGCAGAAGCGGAGTCGCAGAAGCGGCCAGGAAGACCGCAGGTGCATATTTTGGTGAGGAAAACTGGGACCGCAGATGCGGTCAGGGAGCCGCAGATGCGGGACCACACCTGCGGAAAAGGAAGCGCAGAAGAAGAAGCTGGGAAGCTTGGGAAGGAGCCGCAGAAGCGGCATTTTGACCGCATAAGCGAAAATAGTTCCGCAGAAGCGGAAATCACTGGAGGCAAAAGACTTATTTTAAATCGGGGTTTTGGTTCATTTCACCCATTTTCTCATGGATTGGGGCGATTTTTGGAGAGCTTCAAAGGGGGATTTCATCATCTATGTTAAGGTAGATACTCCTACTCATTTCCAAGTTAAATACAAGATTATATCATGGAATTAGACATAAACATTGTGGGCAAGTTAGGATTTTTGGAAGAAAACCTAGAAACTTAATAAATTGGATTTTACCATAATTTTGAGTATGGAATTAAGAGAGAATCATATATTTGAGTTTGTGAGTTCATGGGTAAACTTTATCTTCGAGAAATTTCGGATTCCCGGCACGTGGGCCCAAGGGCATTTTTGTCAACTTTTCATTCGGGGTTAGGAATTGTTACAAATTGGGTTGTAAAGTTTAATTGAGCATATACTAATGGCTTTGTATGACCATTGGCTAGTTTTGGAGCATTTTGTGTTGGTTCGAGCCTTCGGAAGAATGTAGAGTGCCGGTTATGAGTCTTCGAAGCGAGGTGAGTCTCCTTTCTAACCTTGTAAGAGGGAATTATCCCCCTAGGCAAAATAATTAATTATATGCTCCTATTTGTGGGGGCTACGTACGCATGAGGTGACGAGAGTCCGTGCGTAGATACTGTTATGATATTGTCCGGGTAGTTAGGACCCAAAAGCATGTTATACTTGGATTATTTATGAACCCATTGATAGCTTGAATTGCTTAAATCACATTGAATTAGTAAGTGAATTTCTAAAAGGATTAAACTTTATTTCTTAAAATTTGCTAAAGGTGAATTGGTTTTATTTGGATAAATATTCCCCGATAAGTTCTTAATTGACTGATTGAGAATGTATCCTTATGTATACCTGTGTCGCATGCATGATTCGCGAGCAGGGTATGTGTTTATTTATGGAACGGGCCAAACGCCTCGGCAGATTAAATAGATGCATCTATGGTTCGTGCCATTCGACCCTCGGCAGTGCATAGTTTACATTCCTGTTGGATCGGGTCGTCGCCTCGGTGTGATTTGCGCATGTTATTTGTCGCTTGAGAAATTCTAAAGTAAGATTTGCCCTTCGTGGCTTGATATAAATTGATAGGATAAAGAAAAGTGAACCTTGAAAATACTTATTATCTATTGAAGGTGTATTGCTTGTTTACCAGCTTCGTGAGTTAGAATTGCCATATAAAATCCCTGATTTCCTTGCTCATTGAGTATATTATTATTGGACCACTAGTAAGTGTCAAAGTTGACCATCTCGTCTCTACTTCTTCGAGATTAGACGGGATACTCATTGAGTACACGTTTTTTACGTACTCATACTACACTTCTGTGCATCTTTGTTGCACAGGTATAGGTATCTCTAGCAGCCTACTGGGCGTAGCAGCATGGATTATTCTAGGACTAGGTGAGCTGCATTGTTCGAGGTGACCCACAGCTAGTGTAGTTCCTTTCAGCATTTTTATATTTATTCCCTGTCCACTATATTTCACACAGATGTTATATTTTATTTCCTTATCAATAGATGCTCAAGCACTTGTGACACCGGGTTCTGGGATGGTTTTTGAAAGATGTGTACTAATAGTTATTACTTAATTTGAATTGAAGTAGATATTGTTTTAATTATGAAAAATGGAAGGAAAAATCCTAGATTTTCAAAGGTATTAAAACAGAATTTTATTGATAATTTAGTTAGCTTGCCTGACAGAGGTGTCCGGCCGTGACGACCCGGACCGTCGACACGTGAGTTCCCGCCCGTTTTCCCCATATTATGTTGTTCTATGTTTCAATATCAGTAATTGAGTTGATCGGATATAATTGAATTGGTTTTAGTTGGAAATGAGGCATATAGTCTCTTTGAAGGAAGCTTGTTTTGGAAAAGTCAATCGGAAGTTGACTATATAGATAGAAGGCTCAGATGTGAATTTCTGCGATTTGGTTAGCTTCGGGGGATGATTTGTGATGTAGGAGTGCGATCAGAATTGATTTTGGAGGCTCGGTGTAGAATTAGGCTTGAATTGCCGAAGTTTGAATTTTGGCGAATTCCGGTTGATAGGTGAGATTTTGATCTGAGGGTCGGAATGGAATTCCGAGAGTTGCAGTAGCTTCGTTATGTGATTTTGGATATGTCTGCAAATTTTCAGGTCATTCGGACATCGTTTGGTCGGATTTTTGATCGAAAGTGCATTTCGGAAGTTCTTGAAGAACTTAGGCTTTGATTTGGTGAAATTGATGATTTTGATGTTAACAATGGTATTTTGATGATTGGAACAAGTTTGAATAACGTTATAGGATGTATTGGTATTTTTGGTTGAGGTCCTGGGGGCCTCGGGGTGATTTCGGATGGCTAACGGGATGAAATTTGGGGTTTTAGGACTGCTGAAGGGTTCTGGTATCTGGCATTTTCCCTTCTGCGGAAATGGACCGCAGAAGCGGTTCTGTAGAAGCGAAAGGGAAGTCGCAGAAGCGGAACATGGGGATTGGGCAGCTACCATAGAAGCGGACGAATGGACCGCATAAGCGGTCTCGCTTTTGCGAAAAATAGACCGTAGAAGCGGTCCTGGGCAAAATGAAGGAAACCGCAGAAGCGGAAGTCGCATAGGCGATATTTTTCCGCAGAAGCGGAAATTGGCCTGGGCAGAAAGGTTAAGTTCTGGAAATGGGACTTCGTTCCCATTTCCCATTTTTGACGATTTGGAGCTCGGTTAAGGCAATTTTTGGTCCGATTTTCATAGAGAACAACGGGGTAAGTGTTCTTAACAAAATTTTGGTTGTATAACTTGAATCTATTACGAGTTTTAGCATTTAATCAGAGAATTTTGTATGAAAAAGGGTAGAAAACCCTCTTGGATAGAATCAAGGATTTGAGGGTTGAAATGATATGGGAATTGAATGATTTTTACATGGTTAGACTCGTGGCGAGATAAGGAAGCCGGCGATGTTAATTTTATAATTTTTCGAGAAGCGGGTCCGGGGCTCGGGTTTTGGAAATTTCAAGATTCTTGATATTTTTCGATTGTTTTCGAGTGGGTGGTGCTCCCTTAGCATGTTGTAATGTATTCGCTCTGATTTTGGTTAAATTCGACGCGTGCGGAGGCCAATTTGAGGGGCAAGGGCATCGCAAGCAAGGAATTTCATTGGTTCGAGGTGAGTAATGATTTTAAATGATGTCCTGAGGGTTTGAAACCCCGGATTGCACAACGTACTGCTCTGTTGAGGTGAGACACGCGTTATATGATGAGCGCGGGGTCATTTACTATGGGGATTGTGACTTGGTCCATCCCGGTTGATATTTTATCGCGTATTTGATAAAGACTTGTTGTTTTTCACCATAATTTGGGCTTATTGCCATATTTGGGCTTCGTGCCAATTATTTGAAATCCTTTTGTGAATTTCCATCACTATTTTTCCTCACTAATTGAAATATTATTTGAACTCAGTCCAATTGAATTATACTATTTCATGAACTCAGCTACATTTATACTCAACTTGAGATTTAAATGATATTTATAATGTTGTTTGAGCTGAGCACCATTGTTTTACGGATGCCCAAGAGGCTTATGATTATTTTTTGGACTAATTGAGGTCGAGGGCCATATGTAAGGATATGTTTAGTGATGTGAGGAGGCTTCCAGGCCTCGAGTGTTATGTGAGGAGGCTTTCAGGCCTGAGTGTGATGTGTGAAGGCTTTAAGGCCTTATGATATTGCGCTTGGGCTGTAGGAGCCCCTCCGGAGTCTGTACACACCCCCAGTGAGCGCAGGGTACCAAGGTGAGTTGGGAGTGCACCCGAGAGGCCAATATTGTGTTTTTGTGAGTTGGGAGTGAGCCCGAGAGGCTGATGTTGTGTTTTGTGAGTTGGGAGTGAGTCCGAGAGGCTGATGTTGTGTGTTGGTGAGTTGGGAGTGAGCCCGTGGGGCTGATACTATACTGAGAATTTGATATTGAGCCTGAGGGGCAAGTTTCTGATTATTCCTTACTTGTTGAAATTTAGTGTTTTCACTATTTTAAAAAGAGAATCATCTGTTACTTCACAGTTTTATTACGTAACTGATTTTTACGGCTTGAGATAGCGTTATTTGTGCCTTTATGAGATTTCATGCTTTCAGTCATTATTTATTTTTATTACTCACTGAGTTGGAGTACTCACTTTACTCCCTGCACCTCGCGTGCAGTTGCAGATATTGTTCACCCGGTAGCGGGTTAATAGTGGATTGAAGGTATTGCTATCGTAGCTAAGCAAGGTGACCGTCGGCGTTCGCGGCACCGAGTTTCTTCTTCTTCTTGATTTCCAGATTTAACTCTATGTATTATAGATTTATAAATTGTAATAAATATCCTCCTAGATGCTCGTGACTTGTGACACCCCGGTCGGGTTGTGTGGGGTTGTAGTCCTGATTATTATTGTTGTTAAGCTATAACACTTTATTCATTTATGTTAAATAACTGTTAAAAGGAAGTATTTGTTTTATTGGCTGGCCTTCTCTTCATGAGAGGCGCCATCATGACCAGGATTGGGATTTGGGTCATGACAAGTTGGTATCAGATCCTAGGTTACTAGGTCTCACGAGTCATGAGCAGGTTTAGTAGAGTCTTGCGGATCGGTACGGAGACGTCTGCATTTATCCTCGAAAGGCTACAGAACCTTTAGGAAAACTTCACTTTCTTGGAATTCTTATCGTGTGTACTTGATTCGGCTTGAGATATAACTTTTGAAATTCCTTCCACACGTCAGTATGCGCACATGAGCGCTCAGTATTGTAAGTGCCTTGATGGCTTGTGATTCCCCGATCGAGGGGCGAGAAGTGATCCCGTGAGTTTGATGTTGGGCCAGTCTAGAGGATGTGAGGTTGGATGTTATGGCTTGAGGGTGCTGATTTTGTTAGCTGGTGTTATGAACTTATATGTCCAGTATTGTCCCTAATTGTGGGAATGGCGGCTGGATAGCTACGTAATGATTATGTTGGTACTGTGTAATGTTTCTATATGATTTGGTAGTGACGAAGAAGTCTGCTGGATAATAGATGAAATGTTAAGTGTTCAACTCTTATTGGGATTCGATGTGTGGCCCGAGTTATGGACGTGTGAAGAATATTTTACGTATTCCTAGTTGGGAAGTGTAGTACATTACTTGTGGCAGAATGAGTTCAGACTCGGGAAGACCAAATGGCTGTGTTATGTGTATGATGGTGGAAGGTGTGCTGAAATACTAAATTGAGGTGAAGCAGTTGGGATATCTCCTGCGGAGTGTTCTTAAGGGGTACTACTTTTATGTATATTGTTAGAAGATCTCACGTGTAATTGAAGGGTATGTGTTGAAACTTGATAAATTCGGGTTGCTTAAGAGAGTGGACTCAATTGATGTGGGGATGAATGCGAGGTTTGTAGAGGATTCCAGTATCCGAGGATCTGTGTTTTCATAAACTAGTAAATGATTTGAGTTAATCTCACTATAATATTGTGGCATCATTAGAGTGAAATCATTATGGGTTATTAAATGTGTCCTGATAGGTGGCTTTGAGCCAAGTTGGGGAGGTTGCTGTTGATTAGCTGATCGCACGGATATGTGCTATGTTGTTTCCGTTTCGAGTTATGCTGGCGGATCAGTCCTGGTTGCAGAAAATGAGCCAAGGATGGCACGAGTAAAGCAAAATTTTGATAAAGGTTATATGGTACTTCGTAGATGTGTGAAGACAATAGGATGTCTTGAGCTGTTGTTGATAAAGAATGCTCAGTGTGTAGAAAAGGAAGATGTTCGTTGAATTGGAATGAGGTCATATCCTTCGGTGTCAGAGTGCTGATAAGGCACGAGTGGTTCTGTTCATTAAATCAGATAATTTACAGTTGTGTAAGAGTGAATGACTCTCGAGAATGGTTTTATTGTGTCCAAGATTTGGCATGTATTAATCAGGTGTCTTAAGGTTGGGTACGTGGCTAGGGACTATGTTTTTGTTAGAAAAAATCAAGACTTGTGGTATTTTATGATAATTATTATGAGATTCTATGTATCAGTATCTAGAAAGTAATGGTAACGAATTCATATTCGCAGGAAGTTCTTCAGAGTGAAGTATTCTGGAATGTGGTATTTCTAGGAAGCATTGGGAGAGTATTCGGAGGCCTATGAGGCTTAGACAATGTGGTCTTATGTTCGAGTCTCGTGTGGTAGGCCTGGATTGAGGTATTGTGATGCTACGACAAGGGAGAAATATCAAGTGGATGATGAATAAAAAAATAAAAAAATAAAAAAAAGATAAATTTGATAGAAGGAATAACTTGATAATAGACCGAATTGGTATGGTAAAGACATGATTTATTCCTTGGATGTGTTCGAAGTAATGGGCCTTTACAGGCAATTTGCAGCAATGCTCTTGAGTTTTGACGGCTTGCTCAGCTCGGTTTAGATAGAAGGATTCAGTCCTGGCAGTTTAGCTTGTACAAATGGAGTTGGCAGAGATGTTCTTGTTGGGTTTTACCGTGGTTTGAAGATGAGTATATTTCTTATGGGTATGCGAAGCATGGAGTGTGTAATGATTTTTCTTCTAAATGGGATCAATGAAAGTTCTTGACTAGTTGAGTGTGTCGATGTCTGTGGAGCGGAAGGGAGATAAAAGTTCTCGTGTTATCCTAATGTGGTATGGTATACATGTTATGTTATGGAGGATTGGGATTTGTATGTGTAAGGGTCGGTTCAGTTCGGAATGGAAAGTATTTAAATTCTTGAGCGGCATGGGCAGCTGCAGGTGATTTAAGAATCGATCTTCAGATGATTATGGTGAATGATCCTCATGCAATAAGGAAAACGGTGTTGCTAATCATGGTGATTTGACAAGGGTATATGTTTCAGAAAAAGGGCAATGTGATTAAGTTGATAGCACTTCGGTAGTGTTATGGCATTTTTCTTGATAGGTCGACTGTTGATATCTGAGTGTGTTTGATGGCACAGGATAATTTTAGAATATCTTCGAGGAATGACATGGTACTCGAGGGGCAATGTGTATTTATACTGCAGAACTTGGGATCAAGCATAGTAATTTACGTGCTATGTGGATAGTGTGTATTGGTACCATTAGTGGCTATTGGGATTGGAGGCCGAGTGGGTCCTTCTTTGTTGGTATGTTAGATTTTGTATATGATGCTGAGTTGTAAACTGGTTGTCACAATGTGGGTTGTTCTAGACTATTGTGCTAGGAGCTATGTCGGAAATGCCACCGGTTGCGTGGCGAGGTGCATCGGATTATGTTATAGCAGAGTGGTTGATATTCCAAAGATCAGCGAATGCCTGGGAAGGATTGCTTTTCTTAATTGTGCCTTTTTGACGGATGTCAGTATGGAGGTTTCTACCATTGATTCAGTTTCGGTATTGAGGGACTTTTTCGGATGCGTTCCTTGGGCCGGGCATGTCGTCGGGCGAGATTGTGGATTTCGGTATTGATTTAGTGACGGGCATCGTATCGTACGACTCCAGCAAGAGTTATAAAAGTGGAAGGAGAAGCTTCAGGCTTTTTGGCATTGACTTCGTTGGCAGGCCGATGTGGCTACGTATTCAGATTGAGATGGCTTGGTTAGCCCTGATATGTATTGTTGAGGGATAGGTTTAATCTCTCGCTATTGAGCTTGTTAGTGATCTAGGGAGATCTGTGAGATGTTTTTTCGGTGCTGTGAGGCGTTGTGATTTTCAGACTACGGGCACATATAGTGCGGTGCTATCGAGATTCATAGTGGAAGTTGAGGGGGAAGGACCTCAGTTGTGTTTGAGTTTTGTATCTTACAATGTTATATGTAGATATTGTATGCACTCAGTATGCTTACGACCGGTACTCGGTATTTTGTTGTAATGAGCAAATTTGGCTCGATGTGCATCTCCTTATGTGAGATATATGTGAGGATCGGGTGGCATGCCGCCACGGATATGTTATTTGGATCGGGTTGCACGCCGCAATAGTGTGATGTTGAGAATAGTTTTCCATATGTTACTTGGTATGTCTTGCTTCAC